>JAUCMT010000043.1:3954228-3966523 GCA_032357475.1 Enteromius thamalakanensis | reverse complement strand
GTTGTTCACTGACGAGCCGCAGAACATGTTCATTATCAGAGTGGATCTGCGCAGCTCGTCCGTGAACAACGGCTATGTGTAGTATATACAGCTCAATGTGAAATCACGAACCTGATGGCATTTACTGCTGATTACATGACCGGCTTTACTGACAAAACGAACAAACATATCGGCCGATCTGGATCGGTGCATCCCTACTTTCAAGTACATTCAGAGCATTAGAAACGCTAGTTGGTGTTCCAGTATAATCCATCCGCCGAAACTCATCCAGTTAGAAACGTTCCGCGGTGCAAAAATAAGTATATATATATATATATAAATACACAACAACTTTTTATAGATGTAATGAATCGTTTTACAGCACTAATGTGTGATTAGTGGTAATTGAAAACACAAAATGTTATTTTCTTCAGGCATGTTTGTTTCAGCAATCACCACACAAGAATATAAAACAAAAAGTCTTCAGGACATTTTCTTTAAAAAACATGTTTAGATGAACATGTTAATTGTAATTGCCAAAAGACAAAGAAAAAACTTGTTATACAGTATATAAGTTTGTTTGTTTATTTGTGGTTACTCAAAAACATTTCTAGAATAGTGGTTGCTGAAACTTAAAACAAAACCTAACAAAAAGTTGTTTGCATATACAAATATTTGTAACTGATAGTTGGTTAAGGGCATTTTAATATTTAACTTTCAAAAATTGAAAATGAATGTAAAGCCAAAGCATTTATTTTAACAGTGTTTGCTGCCCCCTTCCTGCCAAACCTGTCCCTGAACATGCCCTGGGCTTTATAAAGCAGTACGAACAGCAACATCCCAGCATTACATTATCATTAATCTCATCATTAATGACAAGCAGCAAACAAAACAACTCGCACTATTCAAATGGCATCATCACAAGTTTATTATGTGACTTTGTACAATAAAAATCAAAAAAACAAAATGATAAAAAGAGTTGCAGAAGTATATGATCAGCTCTGATGGGAACTCGTGCCTATAGAGAAAAAACACACATCAACTGGCCAAGAACGCCAGCTCACTGTTCCTGAATCAGTTTACACGAGGAAGAGCATCGACAGACCTCTCTCAAACGCCTCATCACACGTCACGAACCCTCTATTGCATAACGTCCATCCACGGACAAATCATGTGACGTTCATAAAGGATGTGTAGACGCACTTAAAACAGTGAACTGGAACTTTTAAATGAGAAACAAACTGACAAAATAACAGTCATCGAAAAACTCCTTTCATGAATGGCTAAGGTCCATGGCTAAATAATTTAAATTACACAAAAATTGGAAGAGCTAAACATTTCGGGAAGGGGAAGAAGAAGGTCGATGTTTAAAGGCCAGAAATGCCTGAGGTAAGATTCAGCCTTTATTGAGCGGAGGAGGATCTAAAAACACTAAACAAACACACGATGTGGGGAGTCTGACGCTTTACAAATTCAAAACCCTAACGATGTGATGCGTATCTCTGAGCAGTTTGGTTTTATATTAGGCGCTCTCTGTGTCTGCGAGGTCTGGGTAATGAGACCATGCTTTAGATGCGGAAAAAAGAGAAGTGTTTCCAGGTCACAAAAACGATTTAAAAATATTGAAATAAAACAAACAAAAAACATAGAGCCTTATATAAATGTGTGGTTTTGGTCGACAGACTGACTGAGGGTCCCGGCTGGTTTAATTGGCAACTAGGATGGTCCGAGTGGTTTAAAAGATCTTCTTCTTTTTGTTCTTTTCCAAAGTCCTTTAGGGTAAGAAAAATGGAAATTGGGATTAGGGATGTAGAAAAAGACATTGATGTGTGCTTAATTATCACTAATAAATGACTAATACTCTAGTTATGTGCATGCTAATGAGCAACTAGTTAAGAGACACTAAAATAAAGTGTTAAATATGAAATATGATTTTAAATTATTATACAATCTTTAAATTACACTACTGGTCAAACTTCTGGTATAAGTGCCTTATTATAGTCAATACTATGCTTTTTTTTAGTTTATTATGAAATAGCACAATTTAACACAAATGTTATTATATTTGAATACATGTTAAAATAGAATTAATCCCAGAGATCAAAGCTGAATTTTCAGCATCATTACTGCACTCTTCAGTGTCACATGATCCTTCAGAAATCATTCTAATACTCTGATTTGATGCTCAAGAAATATTTCTGATTCGCAGTATTTAATACAGCTGTGCTGATTAATATTTTTTTGTGGAATTAAAGTATTCTTTTTTTAATAAATGTGTATTTTATTTTGTTCATTATTTATAATTATTTATCCATTTAATGTTTTTGTGGAAACTGTCAAACACTACTTTTACTAATAATACTTTTATTACGCGAAGACACATTCTCAATTGATCGACATTTATCACGTTGTAACAAAGTGTTGTTCTTATGGATTTTCTATTCAAAGAATACTGAAAAAGTATTAATTAGCCAAATTATTGAAAATTATAAATTATCTAATTATTTGTAATTAATTAGCAAATCAGCATATTTATATGATTTCTAAAGGATCATGTGACACTAAACTGCAGTAATGATGCTGAAAATTCATCTTTGATCAAAGAAATAAATAAATAAAATTGTTTAAATAAAATAAATTAGAAAATATAGTTTTCAAGCGGTAATACGTTTTTAACGATTAAACAATGTCACAATTAAAAAAAGATTATAAACGTAATTATTCTAAATCTTGACATGCAGCATAGAGAGAGCTATCTGTTTTAAGACTAAATAACTAGTAGTAGTTGTAATTGCCATGTCAGCTTTTAAAGCCACAAAATATATCCAAATACTATAGATATAGTTAAAAAAAAAAAATCAGGTAAAATACTGCAAAACAAGTGCCTGAGTGAGAACAAAAAAAAATTCTACTTGCAATAAAATTGCGACAGTCAAATTAACTTTTAAAGGAAAGTTGAGTTTTGCAGATGATGCATAA
Organism: Enteromius thamalakanensis; assembly: GCA_032357475.1. Taxonomy (NCBI): domain Eukaryota; kingdom Metazoa; phylum Chordata; class Actinopteri; order Cypriniformes; family Cyprinidae; genus Enteromius; species Enteromius thamalakanensis. The sequence continues at coordinate 3,963,565 of JAUCMT010000043.1, read as the reverse complement.
AGCTGGGTCTTTCAGGACTAAATAAATCACTGCCCCTAGTTTCACAGACAAGGCTTAAGCCTAGTCCCAGGCTAAAATGTAAATCTGAGATGTTTCAAATGAAAATATCTTATAACATATCAGTGCCTCAGTTTGTCTTAAGATCCCACCAGTAATGCTGTTTCTAAAAATTATTTAAATGTCCTATTGAACCAATACTGGTTAATGCTAAGCCCTGTCTGAATCGGGGCCTTCTACAACTACTACTAATGATGCAATGCATTTAAGGATTTCCTTCTTCATAAAGCATGCAGTCCTCAGTTTATCTGCAGAGCTCAGGTGTGTCTCTGTGTACCTGGAAGCGTCCAGTTTCTGCTGCTCCAGCATGCGTTGTTGGGCTTCCCAGCTGACCTTCTCCTCCTCGAACTGACGTCTCTTCTCCTCCAGCTCCTTGTGCTGGGCCTCCAGGTTCTTCTTCATCTGTTCATGACGCCGCTGCAGCTGAACAGACGAAACACACCAGCAGAGTCAACTAAGACACCCTAAAAATAATCCATGAAGGACAACTGCAGAAACCACTGCTGCTGGTACCTCTGACTCAGAATCTTTCAGTTTCTGGATCTTCTCCTTGACCTTCATCTCAAACACCTGCTCCATCTCCATCTCCATCTTCTTCATCTTCGTCACATGTTCTCTCCTCTCCTCCTCCATCTGTGCCAGTGGGCTCCTGTTCACGCACGAGCACAAGCATCGCACAACACAAGATCATTAGTCGGTTCACTCAAGAGCCTGATTGAGACGAACAGAGCCGTGATGCAGGAGCAGTAGGGAAGAGAGGACCCTGATGGGAAGACTTGAGGACCCAATGAGGTGAGCTTGAGTTAGTAAGCTGTACTGCAGCTGTGTTAGATCTGCACCGCTCGCATAACACACAGCCAATGACACTTCTCACACACTCACAGCAAACTCACCAGACAATTACATGTGCACAAGTTTACAAAGACATCATCTGGAGCTGCATTATGAAGGACCGAAAGCTTGTACATACAAGTTTTAAGAGAATATACTGTCCTGAAATATACTACAGTGTTTTTTTCCCTCTTAAATATACATGTATGTGCTTGTATTTTTATATACATCAGTACACACACATATATATTGCGCAAACAAAAACCTTTAATATAGTCGTGATTAATCGTGATAAATTAACAGCACTAATGTCCTTAACTCATTACACATAAGCAAACACATTTACACAATAAATAATCAACTTTTAATTGAAATGAATATAAATACAAGCATTAAAATATTCTAAGCTTGCATGTTATATTCTAAGCTATTTTTGAGCCTACACACATTAATTATATTTCAAAGATATTTTTTGCAGCTGTATTCTCAAACTTTTCGAGCAGCAGTGATGTTTCTCCCAGACTTGTAAATGAGTTCAATGTTCAGGCTTCAGGTTGAACTAAAGCGAAGACAAACAAAGACAAGAAACCCAAAACAAAAGACAAAACAAACCAACACAAATGACCTAAAACAAAGAAACTAAAAACAGTCAAATCACCTGGGGCCTGTTTCAGAAAACAAGTTTACCAAATAAGCCAGGCTTATGGCAGATAGCCTGACTTATTTTTAAACCAAATTAACTCTAACTTAAGTCTAAACAAACAACTAAAACAAACCAGGGGCCTGTTCCATAAAACAAGTTTACCAAATAAGCCAGGGGCTGTTCCATAAACCAAGATTAGAATATAAGCCAGGCTTATTGTTGGTAGATTCGTTTTCATAAATCAAACTTGAAAAAGTTCAAATCAGTTACCCCGGCAACTTATGCTGGGAAATTAACCTGGGGCCTGTTCCATAAAACAAGTTTACCAAATAAGCCAGGCTTGATTTAAGTAGTCTGACTTATTTTGAACCAAATCAACTGACAATAAGTCAGATTAACTGAAATAAACCTGCCTTGTTTGGTAAACTTGTTTTATGAAACAGGCCCCTGGGTCCTATTCCATAAAACCAGTTTACCAAATATGACAGGGTTATTTCAGTTAGTCCGACTTATTTTGAACCAAACCAACTAAAAGTAAGTCAGGCTAACTGAAATTAACAAGAAAAGCCAACAAAACAAACAAAAAAGTAATAAACATTTGATAACTGAAGTTTATAGATTAAATGTGAAATTGTTTATAAGGACACTGTTTAATTTCAAAACATTTGTATGTACAAGCTTTTTCTCCTCTCAGGCAGCATCCAAGATAGATTACCATGAACATGTCCTGAGATGCCTAACTTCTTAAAACACTTCCTTGGAGTCTTCCAGCTAACACAAAGCGTATTAAACATCTTTAGCCTGACTAAACAGCTTAGGAAATCTGAGGTAACTTGCTACAGAACAGACAGTGATTCTACACAAAGTAAACACGCACACACACTTGAGCAGGACGCCCGACTCAGACCGGGAACAGACGAGGAGAAAGAGGGAAACAGAGAGCAGAGGACGGAAGACGAGACAAATGTGAACTTGAGCACGACACTTACATGCCTTCAACTGTGTCAGATCTAAAAATCAAAAAACATACACACACTTAGCATGCTCACACTGCATCATGTTAGAAAATAAAAATAATGTTAGCAGCTGAATTGAGTACTTTTGGCTGCTCTTATGTTTTGGTTAAGATGGGGCGTGATGGTGAAAGTGAATGGGCGTTAGTTAGCGTTTGGACTGTGTTTGAGGGTTAGTGACTGAGGCCGTTAGGAAGCCTGGATATGTGGAGCAGCTCACTAACACTGCGCTGACTTTGGCATTATTAGCATGTGTCAGGGATCCAGGTTTAGGCGTCTTTACACACTGATCCTTTATCAGCATATTATAACCACAAATAAACTGACATCAGTAAAGCATATCGGTCATGTTTGTGTACGCTTGAAGCAAGGCTTGTATTGGTGAGAAACACTCACTTTGTGAGCTGGCCTTTGGTCTTGTTGTTGTCGACGCCGTTGTAAGTGACAGCGGCCAGTTTCCTGCTGCGATAGTTCTCATAATGGACATTGTTGGTCACGTCCTTCAGGTCCTGCATGTGAGTTCTGTGATGGAAGAGAGCAAATATATAACAGATTCATCACACAGCATGTCAATCTCAGACATTTAAAATCAGTATGATTTGAGACACTGAGAACTGCAATGATGATGCTGAAAATTTACAGTTATTTTAAGTTATTTCACAATATTAATATATTTCTGATCAAACTAAAGCTTCCTCGGTGAGCATAAAAGATTCTTTTAAACATAGTCCCCAAACTTTCAAAGAATAGTTTATTACAGTAGGCCACAGATGCATGGCTCTAATACGGATGTTTTTGAAAGATTCTGAAGGAATTATGAGAATTGTAGAGTTAGTGCTGGGGTAGAAATGCAGTTATGTACCTGATGAGCATGTTTCGAAGGATTGTGAAGTCACAGTGCTCCCCGTTCTCCACTGAAATAACACACAAAAAGTGTGTATTAAGAGTGAATCAAGAAACAGCCACAACATTACATTATAATATCCACCTCTTCCAGTCCTACATATTACTAAAATTAATAATAATAATAATAATATTATAAAGAATATTTTAGGGGAAAGCTGTTCCAGGTGAGTAACTTTTGGGCTGAATGCCTATTTCCATGTTATTAATCATATTTAATCACATTTGAGCAGTACACACCTTGCATAGCGACTACTGTCACAGAAATAAGCAAATCTGCATTAATATGGGCTTCATGATTACATACTAATATCCAATTCGGATTATAATCTGGAGCTGAAGTATGGAGGACTGAAATCCTGTAGTCTAACGCAAATATATATAGCAAAAGTTTGCAGAAAAAAAAAAATGCACCCTCAAGTTAAGGCAAAACTTATCTAAACTAAACAAAAATCAAATGCAATCAATAGGTACACTCACTGACAAAAAAACAAAACACAAACAAAATAAAAGCTACTTATTAAAAAACAAAATTAAAAAAAAAAAACAAGGTAAACCAAGCAAGATGCTGTAATAACTAGAGCTTGGACACTGACTTTCTATAGAAACAAACAGGCATAGATCATTACTGTGCTGCTGTGATGTATAAACCGACCAGCAGGTGGCGCCTATCTGGCACTGAATGCATCTCCTGCCGTGTGTGTGCGTCACTTATTCAATGAATGAAGCAGACCTCTCCCTCCTTCCAGACCACATGCCATCTGTGTGCTTACATGCTGCTAAAAGCATCTCAGGCATCCAAACCTACCCTCTCAAACACAGATAACCACTGGATCCAAATACAGCTCTCCCAATTACACACAATAACCCCGCTCTCAGAGGACTTGGCTCGGCCCCTCGTGTTATCAAAAGGTCTAGAGGTCAAAAATCTAGAAAGTAGACATCAGCTCCAGCCAAAGCTCTCCGGAGAGAATCTGATCTTCTGCTTCAAATGTCTGATTTCACTAGAGCTTCATCTTCAAAGCTTTGTTCAGGGCTCCAGCTGTGCTCTTATTGGATATTGTATGTTCATGGTGGATCATGTGACCCGTTCTACAGGAGCTCTCGATCAAACATCAAAATACACACACTTCCTGTTTGCACATCTTTTACTTATTGCTCAACCCACTGCACACCCGAGGGTGTTTATCACATGACCTGAAACACATTATGAGGACAAGCTATGTGATGTCACTTGTTTATTCTTTCATTTCCTTTAAAGGTCTTTATTGAATTAACTAGCTCCAGTGTTTTTTTTATTTACTACGGCTACTAAAAAACACTTCTACTACTTCTTTTACTGAAACTGAACTGAAATAAGCTGAAGCACTTACTAAACTAAATAAAACTAAAATATATGTACAAATGTACAAGAAAAAATACAATAAAATAAAAATATGAAATAAAAGCTAACTGAAAAAATAAACAAATAGAATGTTAATAAAATAATGCTAAAATAACACAGTTTACACACACATGAAGAGGAGATGACCTTTGACCCCTTACCTTCTGCCACACCCCAGGGGTACTGCCTGCCCCTCACACGCTTCCCATTGACCTCGATGATGGTGTTACTGCCCACCACAGCCAGCGGCAGACGCTCCTGACAGACATAAATCACACACATGATAACATGTTCAGAGAGAGAGAGAGAGAGAGAGAGGGTAGGGATGTCTGATATTGACTCACTCTTGTGTTGTTGTGTGTGTGTGTGTGTGTGTGTGTGTGTGTGTTGGGTAATGATGATAATGTGAATCTGACCCATTTCCCTGGTGGGCCTAATTAGAGAGTCAATATTTGAGTAGTGCACTCTGAGTAGGGGTTTCATCATTAACTAAAACCATTACAAGACATTTTCATAACTTGAAAGAAAACGAACATGAAATAAAATCATCTAAAACACTAAAAATTCATGTTTCAGCTATGTAGACCCTAAAAATTACAACACAATTATTAAAACATTAAAATTTAAATAAAATGGTAATTTAAAAATAAAATTAATCAATTATTAAAACATAAAAATTTCAATCAAAATGGTAATTTAAAAATAAAATTAATGCAAAACGTTAATGTCTAAAAATTTGCACAAAGTCAGTCGATGAGTGGTATGGCTTGGTCATTTGATTAGTGAGCATTATCTTTTATATACATTTATTTCATTTAATTTTTTTTCAGCAGTGGTGCTTTATTATTAAGCCCAGTCTCAGTTTTTCTTGGAAACCTAAGCTGGTCTAACTCTAAGTAACCTGCTGTGACTTATGGTGTTTACTAGTATTTATTAATAATACTAATTATAAATAATGATCACAATTAAAATATATGTTACACATAATGATTTTATTGAATAAATTATAAATTCTATATATAATTAGCTTTTATTTCTAGATTAATCTTTAATATTATAAAAATATATAAATATGATGTATATAATTAGCCTTCATAGGTTTTTATATTTATATTATATTCTATACATATATATTTATATTTTTTACTATAAGTATATTAATATTTAAATCATGTATTATTTACATGTCTGTTTTAGATTTTAGTAAGTCATTTTGAATCAACTTAAACATATTTTAGCTTTGAATGTTTAAACTCAACTTATGAAAAAGCTATTTGTTATTTTTAACTATGTTTTATTTAAATAAAGCTGAAATAAGTATATACACTTATCTCAGCTTTATTTAAATGAACAAAAATGCTTTTTAATAATTTAAAAGGAACAATAACAGCACTTATCTTATCTACCTAGACTTTCATAATCAGTCTCATGCTCTGATGCTGCCATTGCTCTCAGGAGAAGTGTAGAGGAGTGTTTAGTATGTGCTGCACACTAGATTTTCAACAACACCACAACAAAGACCCTGCAATTTGGCGCATTGTAATGTTTTTACTCATGTCACACCTCAACTAAAACAGATTTCCACTTCAAAGAAGTTGGAGCCCCAAAGGACAGCCAGCTATTACATAACCACCATGGACTGATAGCATCTTGATGGTTGAACAGCTAGCAACATCATGCTGGTGAGCTGATTTAAACCACTGAAACTATCCCCAAACAGCCTTCGATGTCATTTGAAATCTACTGTGGCCTTAAAGCCATCTAGTCATTCAGATTACCACCAATTAGTAAATCTTGAAAATATTTCCCAGTGTCAGTAAAAAAAAAATAAATAAATAAATAAATAAATTCTATCATTAACTATCGTGAACAAACCAACCTTAATCTTCTTGACTAGCTTGCTCTCCTCCTCGTCATCAGTCTCCGGGAAATCATAGATTTTGATCTTATGTTCCTGGATCTCTCTCATTATCTGGGAAAAGAGGAAAAGGACAAAGTGAAAAATAAAGCATTAAATTGGTGCTGACAAGTAAAAAGACCTGCAATCTCCAGCAGGCTCTGTTAGCTCTCTGTGTCACTGGTTCGGGATTGCATTGACTCAGCATAAAAACCATGTGTGGACAGATTTATCTCTAGCGTTACGATGACTTCTTACTGCAGCCGTTATTCACAACACACACACAGTTGCTTCAGCTGGTTTACAGATGTTGCAACTGTCCTGCATGCATCATTTGAAACACTGGGAATGCTTTTATGATGCTGAGAGGCAACATAACTCCAGCTTCTTTATGAATGTCTCGGTGACGCGCAGACCAAAAACAATGAGGGCAGTTAAAACCAAACTGAAAGGAGGCTGAATGTTTGTTCGTGCACATAAAACAGCAGCAAGTTTACCTTGGGGATTATATAATGGATTTTCTTAGCTTTATGAAATAAAGCAATGTACAATGTACCCATGGGCTCTGTTCCAAAACCTAGTGAGCTTCCAAACTAGACAGGATTTTAAAGGCATTAAAGGTGCAAATGCTTACACAAAAATAACTTGTAGTGTAAAAATGTGTAAAATAACTTGTAGTGATTCAAACCTCCACCGGAAGCTGTCCTGAGAGTGCTGAAAGTATACATTTATTAAATATCAACCAATATTTATTGTTCAATACTGAACAATGATGTGACTCTACCTGCTTTAAGATTTAATGACACTAACAACCTATTCAGGATTCACTCACGGACAGATTATGACTAAAGATAAAGATTTAGACTTATTTATTCTAAAAAAACAAAACCTGAATGATGTATTTCGGGCAAGAAACCCTTGTAATAGATGGACTTCAGGGGGAAAACCCTCAAATCAGTGAGTTGTTGTTAGTGACCACACTCACCTGCTTCTTGAACTGTTGGCACTCCTCTGGAGTCAGCGTGTCTGCTTTGGCGATGAGTGGGATGATGTTCACTTTTTCATGTAACCGTTTCATGAACTCAATATCCAGTGGTTTGAGTCTGACAGACACAGAGAGAGAGAGAGTGTGAGGGTTTAATGTTTCAAACTAAACACTGAGTGTAAGTCCAAAAGCAGGCGCACAGGTCTCCTCTGTAGAGCAGTAGTGAGGGATCACATTCACACTGATGTTTGGCAGCTTGGCTGAACTTATAGATCGGCTTGTAGTAAAGCCACATGTGCTGCAAGAAGAGCAATAAATAAATGGTAGCAAAATCCTTTGTGCCTGTCCAATAAGACCAATGTGATGTTCACAGCTTTAGCCCTTATACACACACAGATAGGATTCGAATCAACAGGTGAAAAGCTTGTCCTAACTAAATCAATGTTATACGTTTCATTTTATTATATTGATATTTTGAGGAACTAGGAAGAGGAATTCAAAAGGAAGGATTGGTGATTTTTGGCCTCTCATACTTTGAATAACACTTAAATATAAATATGTGAAATTTACGTTTTCTGAAAAAGTAACTGGTGCTTTCCCATGCAAAACATACTGTGCTGGGGGTTTCTGTGTGGTTGACAAGACATTGCGACGGGGTTGCAAATCAGCCAAACCAACTAACAAACTACCACACAAACTAAAAAGAACCAAACAAATCAACCCAAACACACCAAATCAAAAAACACAAAACAAAACATAAAACACTTTTTAAAAGCCAAGAAAACAAAAATCACCAAAGAAATCATTCAAACCAAACAAAAATGCACCAAACAAATCAAACTAACCTAATCAAATCAAAACTAAAAGCACCAAATCAAACAAAACATAAACCACTTTCAAAACCACCAAGCAAATCAACCAAACCAAATAAAGTAATAAAAAGGAAAAATAAAAGCCAAATAAACCAAAACAAAGATCACCAAAAATTACAAAAATACTTTCAAAAGCCAAAAAAAACAATAATCCAACAGACCAAATCAGCAAATCCAAATAAAATCTTAACACATCAAACCAATCAAACAAATCTAACTAAATCTAACTAAAATAAAAACAAAATGCACTTTTCGCAACATGTCTCATTGTTTGTGATATCAAACAGGGTTAGGGGTTTGTTCCTTAAGTATGAGCAATCTGTACTAAATAAGTCTTGTGTTTACCTAACTTCTCAGTGTTTCCTGACTTCCTGGATGTACAGACAAAAACAGTCAGAACATGTCTTTGAGCCACAGAAAGAATCAGAGAAAAAGAGAAAAAAAAACAAAAAAAAAAACTGGATTCCTAACTAATTCAGAGAACTTTGATTTAGTTGGATGTAGGTGTGGCACGGTTCATGAAAAAAAAAAACGAACCGTTCGATACGCTGGTCTCGGTTCGTTACATGCATGAGTGGCACGGTTCGACGGTTCATGACATGAGCAATGTAGCCTCGTGCCCCGTATGTGACGTCAGTGTGTTTCCCTTTCGCACGAAAGAATTGAGGTGTCTACGTGTGGAGTGAGTGCTGCAGGTCACAATACTGTACGTGTAGAAATGGCAAGTGGAAGAGAAAAGGAAGGCTGCCCAG
>JAUCMT010000043.1:3926823-3943667 GCA_032357475.1 Enteromius thamalakanensis | reverse complement strand
AAAACAAAAGTCTAAATAAACATACTGTATATATTTTTAAATATTTAAATGTATATACATATATATATATATACATATATCTTTATATAATTGTATTTTGTTATATATAAATATAGTTAATATATAAACAAACGTTTTCTTAAATATATATATATATATGTGTGCATGTGTTTGTATTTATATATCACGTAATATACACATCACACAAAAAAACTTATTTTATTTTTAACTGTTATATATACATTTTATTTTGAATTGATTGTTTGACAGCACTAATATATATATATACCAAATAACCTAGGTGAAAAAGATCTTTTTTTCCTTTTTAATAATGAATTAAATCTTATTCTTTCTAGTTTATTTTTGCAGATAACTTTTACAGCATTTTACTTGTTGAAAACATGAAACATTTTTTCAGCTACAATGGTTGTTTGGTTGAAATGATAGTCTCCTGTGACCCTTTTTGGCCATTTCAGATAATAAATAAATGCATAAATAAAAATAGAAATGAACAGTCAATGTTTCCGGGTTAAATAGTTTGTGCAGGCCATATTAACCCTCGAACACATAACACTTTACAAATTCATTTATGAATAGACACTTTTGGTGATATCTTTGAAAAGTGATTACTATGAAGAAGAAACAAGCACTATAATACATAACAGAAATCAACTGCAGAGCGGTGAGATGATCAAAGCTAGATTTTTCTCCATGAATCCGCACATTCAGTAATTAGACGTAAGATTGTTGCCATGGTAACTACTTTTATAAGTGGGCATTAGTTAGAGAATTTAGAAAAGGCTTGTTAATAACACACTTCATCTGTCAATTTGTATGCGTTAATGGGCGGGTTTTGACCTTTCCAATATGGCAGACGCAGCGATGTGCATGTCAACTTATTCAGTCGGTACGTTCAGCTCATCATACAAGAGTCTGCAGTGACCAGGGCATCTCATCACTGAAAACCATGTGTCTCTGAGATTAATCCACACACAAATTTGATCCTTCACCTGATATAAGCCAAGGGCAATGTGATATCAACACTGACCTGCTTTAAATACAGTATCACTGAAACATCAGATCTATCAGCAGAGACATCATCAAGCTCAACAGAAACATTATGATTAGAGATCAATGTGTTTAGCCAAAGGCTGCATGAATAACTGAAATAAAACTGAAACGGCAGTGTGGCTTACTGTGAATATTACATTTAAAAAGGCTGATATTAAATAAAATAAAGGTATGTTTTGCGACTTTCAGTGAAGTGTTTAAACATGAGAAGCTCAGGTTTTCAGTCAAAATAAAACATTTAATACACAATAAACAAATAAAAACAATAAACATAGGTATTGTAATTTTATAATAATAAATAATAATGATAATAATAATAAATTATTACTATATATTATTTGATTTTCTTATTATTGTTTTATTGTATATTTATTATTATTATTATTATAGTAATGTTGTTTATTATTGTACATTATTGCATATTAATTAATACATTTACAATAGTAATTTATTTTTAATTGATTTTATAGCCATATTTATATAAAACAACAAAAAAGTTGTCTAATAATTGTACTCAAATCGTGCAAGCTTAAAAAAAATAGTTATAGTAATAGTTACGTTTGCAAATGATTTCAATGCATCATGTGCAAACGCATCTCTGTCTGTGACAAACATGTGATCTCACGGTTACGTAATGTATCACACTCATCTCAATCAAGATAGCATTTGTATGGCATTTCACACAGCTGTACCGATCTACAGAATCCAAGATAAGAACATCCCTCATGAAAGTGTTCCACACAACCCCTAAGAGCTCGCCCATTTCTTATTCACTGCAAAAACACCTCAAATATATATTTCAGCGTGGTTCTTTACAACCGCCGACAAACCACATACCAAAGAAGGCAGTGAGGAATGGGCCACACCTGGGTTTGACACTGCCTGCCAATCCAGTTCTGATTCTCACTTGACTGACAGCTGCAGGCCACGTCACAGAGAAATAGGTCTCTGGCCACGTCACTATGAGCTCCTGAGTTAAAAGTCTGATATTTAATGTCAGAATATTGCTGATTTGGCAAGAGACTGGACCCTACAGAAGACAGACTGAAGCGTATGCTATCCAGCTGCGAGGAACACTGAGAGGAATGACGTACTTTTGTAGGTCGAAACCCATAAACGAGTTGCATTTTATCACTTTCAGTTCCATCCTCTTGAGGTTAATGGGTTTTAAAATGTGTTTTTGGTTAAATGCCTAAACTCATCTACTCACTGGTTGCTTTCACAGCCTCATTATGATGGAAAATCCTTTTGAAGATTGAAAGACCTGTTTGAGGTTAACTGTAATAATGCTGAAGTCTGAACTTTGGTGTACTTAGCAAAAAGTTATGTTTATTTGTGAAAATAATCATGATGAACTAAATATGTAAGAATCAAACTTTTGCTAGTCATAGAGCTTATTAATCCTAAAACCTTTGTGGAGGTTTCAGCCCGATCTTACCTGAACGGTTTTCTTGATTCTGTGAGAGGGTCCGGGATACTCTGGAGAATACAAGTCTGTCAGGAACAGGGAGTTGATGAGTGTCGACTTCCCCAAACCTGATTCTCCTGCAGGACAGAGAACAAGAGGTTACGCCGGAGATTTCAGGACGTGACTCACTCTTCACTTGTGTTGGATGCTGAACAATGAGTGGAATTTGAGTCTGCAGACGTCCACAGAATCTGAACAGCCTTCATTCACACTGACTCCACTTGTGTTTGTTTATTAAACAGTTTGGCTAACTTGTGTTGCCTGCTAAACTTACAGTCTTATGCAATTTTTTTTACTTTTCACAGATTCTGTTTTAATTTTTTCCTAAAGTTTGTGTTCCCCATTTGACCCTTTTCTGAATTCAGTTGTGTAAGTTTTAAAGGGACAGTTCACCCAAAAATGAAAATCACCTCATGATTTAGTCACCCTCAAGCTAGTCTCAGCCTATGCATATGGTACACTTCCCTGGAAACCCTTCAGGAATGTCATCAAATGATTGGTTGAATTTTGGCATCGCAGCTGGCCGATTCAGTATTGTGTTTGATTCTCCAGAATTGCTTGTGGGTGTTAAAAAGTGGAGAGGTTTTAAAAACAGATGTTTACCGCGGGCGTCTCATCGGGAATTTCTATGCTGACTGACTTGTTGCACGCCGTTCTGTTGCTGTGGGGACAGTTCCACGCCCCGAAACGTGACTCTGAACGAAACGAACGGCCTTATGGGCGGGCCTTGACCAAAGAAAGCGGCTATGAATTCCAGACCTTCAGCCATAAATATGAAGGACTGGCTATGCGAAACTACCCTTAAGCCAAATTGAAGTTATATTAAAAAATGTATCTTCCATGCTTTATAACGGCAGCGAATGGGTGTAGAGATTTTGCAGCCCCAAAAAATCCATCATTCATAAAAGTTCCACAATTCCCTGCCATTATAAAGCTTTATTATAAATCGAACTAATTCATAACATTTTAAAAGCTAATATCCATCTTTTAAAATAAAGAAGTGCTGCAAACCAGTTTAATTATTTACATAGATTGATACTTTTGCTTAGGTATATTTTGGATTATACAATCCTTTTATTGGATTAAATAATTCTGTCCTCATTTTGCTGAAATCACAGGCCTCTATTAGGCCCAGCATTACAAATCTATCAAATTCAGATCTTGGAAAGCCTGAGATGCTGCAGTTTTTCAACTTAACTCTAAAAACAGGAAACCAGTGTGGAGGAGCGGCATAATGTGATCAACTCTGACATGAACTTATATGGGGTCGTTCCCTGCCTGCGAGTCTGGGAAAGTGCAGCCGGCATCAGAAATGTCTGGAATTCCATAAACCACAAGAGAATACAACTATTTAGCTGGACAGATGGAGGGAAATCTAAACAGTCTGAAACACAGACAATATGATAACGTCCAAACCAGGAGAAGAACCAGAGGGTATGTCGAGAACCAAGACAAACAGAGATGATGTTCACAAGACATTATAAACTTTATTAGCGGTGTTTGCCAAGACAAGCATCTATTTCATCACATCTCCTGCTTAACCTTTAACCCTTGACCTTTAAGTGTTCAACTCATCCAGCACAGTTTGCTCAACTTGCCTGGCTTGTATAGAAAAAGGCACACAGTTACTTACACCCATTTAAAAATAATAAAATTTCAATATATCATTTCAATTTACAATCATTTTCTAATGTAATTTAAAATAAAATGCAATTTATTCATGTGATCAAAGACGAATTTTCATTATTTTGTCATTACTTCAGTCGTTAAAGTCACATGATCCTTCAGAAATCAGTCTAAGATGCTGATTTGCTGCTCTGTCAGACATTTCTGATTATTATCAATGTTGAAAACAGTTTCACTGCTTTATATTTCTGTGGAAACTATGATGAAGTTCCTTGAAACCTGCAGCATTATTCTATGTGGTGACGTAATTTCAACTGAAACAGCCTACCGGGCAGCCCCGCCCCTTTTTTAAAACCGCCAATAGAATTATGTTTATATCCGGTCTGGCCAGAGACGTTGTGCTCAGCATATGATTTGTTCCATGCGATCGCGTCTCTGGACCGGAGACAAAGTCCTGTCAGACTGCAAGTGCTGTCGCAGTTGGGGGAACATGTGAAACCAGACCATATTTGCACCAATCAAAAGCATATTTAGACAGCCTGAATTGTTCCCTATTTCCTACATTGTGCCCTACGTGCCATTCACTGTACAGAAAATACTAACACTGTGAACAAGTGACAGATCTCAGCCGCAGCTTCAGTCTCTATTTATAGTGTAGGGGGTGTGCGCCAAAGATTCTAGAGAGCATCTGATTGGTCAGAAGATTCGATGAGAAGCTGAAGTACAAGGTGACATCAAAAATTTTTTGCATTTGCATGTTTTAAATGTCTATATCTTCTAAAAGTGAATTTTGTTAGCGCAGCACCACAGATTCAACACCAACCAAAATAAATAAATAAATAAAAAATCAATACCGACCGTCACATATTGCGTTTCGTTATTCTTTTGTACGCTATTTAAAACACGCAGCGAATTTGTTCAACTGCATGTGCTTTCCATGCTCTCTCTGTCACTCACGCGTCTCTCCCTCACAAACACACACGCGCGCGCAGACAGCCCCTCCCCTCCGTGCACATCTGTCTGATAATCTGTGATCTCACTGTGCATCTCACTTAGCATTTACCTTGAAATGCTAAAACCACTCAGAGCACATTAGCATCAGCACCACTTTACTGAAAAACGGTATTTAAACAAATATAAATCACTGACATTTGGTTTCCACACACTTCCAGTGCTATAGAACAATGCCTAAGCCTCTAACAACAAGTGACTTTTTCACAGAACAGTTCCTCCAAGCATCCGAGAGCGATTCATCAGCTGGATGCATGGGAACGTGGTTCCTGTAAGACTTGGAAACAAAGAGGACAGTGTGAAGGAAACTGGTGCATGTTGGCACAGAGCAACGCTGGGCTTCTCTCCTGACCTTTAACAAGTGCCCAGCCCTGCGCCACTTCCACAGCCCGTAAAACACCAAGAGAACCTTCACACAAAGAAAAGCTTCTTTCAAATCCTAACTGTTTCCAGAAGGGCAGAACAACAGTGACCTCGCCATCGCAACAGAAACGTCTTCCACTCATTGCCTGGAGACATGCAAAAGCAATCGTTATCGTTAAGCAGAATGAAGAA
This sequence comes from Enteromius thamalakanensis, assembly GCA_032357475.1. Taxonomy (NCBI): domain Eukaryota; kingdom Metazoa; phylum Chordata; class Actinopteri; order Cypriniformes; family Cyprinidae; genus Enteromius; species Enteromius thamalakanensis. Next base: position 3,937,936 of record JAUCMT010000043.1, on the reverse strand, counting down.
AAGCCCTACAGGATTTATTTAGCTTGCTGAATGCGGTTTTTGAAACAGGCTCGTGGTCTTGTGAAAAGAGCGAGTGAAATACCGTCGTCTTTAAAATGTCATTATGAATTAGGGAAACAACAAAAGCAGGCGGCGAGCGGAGGAGAGAAGCAGGCACTGGGATGCACTTCTGCCGTTCTCTGGAGTGAAACCAGCGCACCGGAGAGAGCAGAAAATCAGCTATGATGGTGGAGGTACTGCTGGGAGACATATGATACTGAACACAGGCCTGCCAGAGGGAAGAATTTCCCTGCTGGAAGAAATTCACATGAAAAGCAGAAGATCTTGTGGATTCGTAGCTTGCAGGAGTTTTATGGTATCGTAACTTGCAGCTGCTTGAGGAAACTCATTTAGTACGAATGCTTTAAACAGATAAAAGTCACTCCAAAAAATTTTATATTACTTTTTTTTTTCTATAGGGGAAGACAAAAAAGATACAATGATGGTGGATGGGATCAAGTGCTGCAATAAATAAATACTGAATGCCAATCAGAATCCACCCAACTTGAGCATTTAAAGCAGAAAATGACCCATTTTTTAGTAAATAGAACATTACTTTATCTCCTGTTGGTGTGGAAGCTAATAGTTATTTTTATCCCGTATATTCTCGTTGTCTTTGTAAACAGCCCTCATTAAGGTTAAGAAACTTAATTTGACATTTCAGTTTTTAAAATGACCACTAAAAGTGCATACTGTATATGATTTGAATCTGTTCTCTTATCTCATGAAGCATAAGTTAAATATTAGACCATCAAAATAATAATAATAATAAAAATAATAATCAAAACAAAAATACAATATAAAACAACAGAATAAAAAAAAGTGAATACACCAAAAGGAATAATTGTGGTATTATTTTATGCAAATTTTAAAAAGATGGGTTTTCAACATTTTCTTAAATTATTTGACCGTTTAGAGGAAGCGCATGAAATATTAAAATGAAAAAAATGAGGAACCACAAGACAATGGAATTATAAAAGGTGCGGTTTCACTTTGTGTAAAACAATATACCTTTTCTATGTCTACAAATATGCAGAAAAGCTAAATAATATGTAAATATTGTCAAATACAAAACAAAAACTAAAAAACGTCACCTCTGGTTTTATATAAAAAAGAAATATATACAGGTTTAGAAAAGCATGAGGTTGAGTAATAGACAACAAATTTTTGGGTGAAGTTTTCCTTTAAGTGGCTCTGAATGACTCCACGCTAGGGATCTGTGTGTGTGTGTGCGCAGAGTTGAGCATTGAGGAAAGAAAGAGACATTGATAAATGAACAGAAAGCAGTAGGCTTAGCATTTTAACACCAGAGCTAATTACAGAGTCCTTCATTGAACTCTGCCTCAAGAATGATGACAGATCAGGGCTTTCCTGTCAGCCGCCCAAAAATGCAAAACTGTGGTATCTGTAACCCGCCCAGTCTCTGTGCATTACGAAACTCTCTGTTTGTGCTGTGTCAAATCCTTACAGGCCTGCCCTGAGCAGAACACGCATCCGTCTTACTAACAATAACTATTACTGAACACACTCCTTAAACACTACAGTAAGTCCAAACTGCAGCAATCTGAGAAATCTAAACAAGAGGCGCTGAGTGTTATGGAAAGCCAGAGCAGAACGAGGTGAGAGTCCTGCCACTGGAGCAGCTCAGCCCAAAGCCCACCAGGAGGACCGGCCAGGGTCCGGCTCGCTTCCTTTAAAGGAAATATCCCACAGCTGTGTAAACCAGGGGGGTTTATTCCAGAGGAACTCCCCATCGCATGACAAAGGCGGGGAGAGCTGGGAAGCAGGAAAAGGAGAGACAGAGTTTACTACGAACTTCCTAAGAACTTTCACTGGCATGGATAAAAAGCAGAACGCAGGAAAAAGACTGTGTGCTGTAAGAATGAACCATTTAAAAGGTATAGTACACAAAAATGTAAAATAATAGAGACACAGTATGCAGAAGTGATGCACACAAAGCGCAGACATTACATGGCTGCATAAAATTTGGATTAAAATACTGGAGTCACACTTTTATGCCACATTTTCAGCTTGAAAGTTTTAATTTCCTTTCACACTTTATTGTAAGATGACCTTGTAGCAGTGTAATATACACATTTCAGCACTGAGTAACATTAATTACCAACAGAGTTTGGCTTAGGCTTATTTGTATGTAATTATGCATCATTTATGTTATTACTACAGTAACCTGTAACAAACATTGCAAAAAGATTTACCGAAATATTATTTAGATATTATTAAAATGCTTGCGTTTCTGAATAAATAAAGTGGTATCAATGTTGAAATCGCAAGCCTGTTTTGATTTAAAAGCCAGAAGCAGAATATTTATATTATATTTTGCGTCCCTAGTATCCAAACTTTTCATCATATCATAATCACACTCGACTGATGAATAAAAGCAAAATATTATTCTTGGTTCTGCTGATTATAACTAACTCAGACAAAGGACAAAAGACCAATTATAATTCAGTATGCAATTCAGAAGACCAATAGTTTGGTGTGCAAACAGATGTAAGAAAGAGCAATTGTAAATAAACATGCAAATAAATGTCAAATATTGCAGTCTGTTTACTGATTGAGTAAACAGTTAGCACACTTAAGTGTGAAATGCAGTACAACTACTGAAAAAAAACAGGAAGACAAACCATCATGTTTTAGCAATCAAAAAGTAAAGCTTAAAAGAACAGTTCTTTAACGCAAATAGTTCACCAAAAAAGGAATAGTTGGTTGAACAATTTCTTTTAACGAAGCCAATAATCCTTAACACTGACGATTAACAAATCTAAAGAAGGGGAAAAAAAGAAGAACAGACTTCAGTGCCTCTACACCCGCCAAGATCAAGGCCAATCACTGGTTAATTACTGGTAAATATTGACTTCAACAAGCCTCATGACTCGATCCCACTATCAGTCAACAGACAAGTCTGAAACCATAGACAAGCACAGCGTGCATCCCACCGAAGACAGACAACCGGTCTTAAACAACAACATCTGGGTCTTTATCATCCAATGAGAGAGAGACAGAGAGCTGGAAGTGTTTGACAGCACTGCACTTCTTCAATTACTATGCGATTCTAATTACATGCTGTACACTAAATTGCCATCTAAAAGCTCGTTTCCTGCCCAGCGTGCAGCAGAGGGAGAAACTCCAGGGCGTAGCTGCTCCCAAAAATCCTGTGGAGATGGAATTCTGGAATACTGACATGCAGCTTCGGCTCTGAGGTGACCCCAGGTGGGCGTCCGGGCCAGTTTGAGGTTTGAAGAGCTGAAGGTGGAGGTAAATATGAGTCCTCAGGCCAAGCTAAATGAATGGGATTACAGGAAACTTCCCACCCACTAGGCCACACTCACACACACACATTCCAATGGAGGGGAAAAACCCCAGGTCCATGGGAGAATGGAAAGCACATTTGTTTTGAATGCTCATTTCTTCAAGCCCTGCTCTCTAGTTCTGTTCTGCCATGTGAAATCCATCACTGATGCATTTCAGCGCACAGCTGCCAGCGCCTGGCATGAAGCGGCCCGCGTGAAACCATATACCGCTAGACACATGAGCGCATATAATCCACATAGCGCTGCAGGCGGGGTCAACAGCCCTCTATTTTTGACCCCGTTTTCATTAATGTTTCACTCAAGCTTTTTTCTGCATGTCGGAAACCTCAAATAGAAATACAATCCGTTTTTAAAGGGACAGTTTACGCAAAAATGACAATTCAGGGATAATTTATTGGTCTTGATGCCATTCCAACCCATATAGCTGTGCTATAGAAGCCTGTTTCTGCAATAACTAAAAATGTAATAGTGTCATTTTTTACAATTGTGAGCTTTAAAGTCAAAATTGCAATATATAAACTCATAATTGGGAGCTTAACTCTTTAATAAACTCTTATTAAAGTATAAATACAAACAATTGTGCAATTCTGGCTTTTTTCTCACAATTCTAACTTTGCATTTTCAATTGTGAGTTTATATCATGCAATTCTGACTCTGTGACTTGCTATTGTAAGTTTATATCATGCAATTGTGAGAAAAACAAGCAACAAGCGTCCATACTTTCCTGCTTTTGTGAAACACAAAAGAAGAAATTTAGCAGACCGTTCAAGCTGCTCTTTTCTATGCAATGGGAAGGGGAATGACATTACATTTTATTGTGTGCTTCATGGAAAAAAAGTCATGCTGGTTTTGGTTGAGCAAAATGATAACTAATTTCTTTTTGAGTGAACTACTTCACAAGCTTAAAACGTTGAAAGTAAAAAAGGTCTATTAGATAATGCAGGCTTTAGTTATTAGTGCCTTCAAGTGACAAGTAAGCTTTCATTTAAGGTAAAGAGAAGAATTCAATGGCCAGCAGACAGTGTGATAAACAGGACAAAAGATACTCACCGACGACCATGAGAGTGAATTCAAAGCCCCTCTTCACAGACTTTCTGTACACCTGGTTGGGGAGATTTGCGAACCCCACGTACCCCTCAAGGTTCTTCTGTTGCTGTAGACCAAAACCAAACACAGTCAATGGCTTTAGCAGGCTTGACTGACCAAACACTGCAAATGAGAAACGCGTAGGCAGCCATCTGTCACCACTGCACGCAGTTACTGTTAACACCTTCATGAATCTTCAGAAACATTTGGTTTGACACTTAAATAATAGCACAGAAGCATTGCTACAATAACGCGTGGGCTTTTTTCATGACAAAAGAAGTATATTTCTTTCATTATCTGAAGAAAATGACAGTACATGTTTATAAAACAAAAACAAATGTGATAATCTTGAATTGACTTGGGCCCATTCGCCAACTTCAAGACATTTTTTTACACCAAGACAAATGTTTATTGCACCAAATGTTTTGATTATATTCAACAGCTTTTAATGCATCTGTTCAGTCTGACTTATACATTTCAATTCTGTGAAAATGCTCAATCTTTTTCATCGCGATGTAAAAAAACTAACCAACCAACTGGATTCACAATTTTGGCCACATGACCAAACAGTGAACAGTAGAGGAAGAATATGGAAGTGAATCCTAAATCTGTACTCCTGTATTTGGTTTTGTGGGATTGAATTAAGCCACATCTGGCATGTAGAATCTGCATTTTCATTTAACCGATCTGCCATTTCTTCATTTACTTTGTATAAAAAGCCTGCATAAAATGAGCCAAAGTTTCAACAAATTTTGTGCTGAATATTCAAGTTCATTAGCCACCAGGTGAAAAACGCTTGCTTTAAAAAAATACTTAACATCCAAACCATGCATTCTGAAATATTATTCATGTTTGTAGCATAAATAATGTGGGACACTAAAGCTTAATAATACTTCAAATTATTTTTTTCAACAAACCATTGACTCTAAATATGAGTTTTTGTAATAGCCTTAAAACACCACCTAAAATATCTAATACTGGATTTTAAGCTAATTTGCTGCAGATTTTAGAGGTCTTTTGGGGAGCTGAACAACATATCCATTTGCAGTTTTTCCAGGTGTTTGAAAAGACTCTGCATACTTACTGCTACTTTGGAGAGCATTCAGATCACGTTGGATGATCCACAGATCAATGGATGAATGGATGATGAGAGGATCAGATTCCACCAGGCAGAGAGAAAAGCATCCACATACATGAAATAAAACACAAAGAGACAGAATGAGACAAAGATAGATAACAACTGAAGTTGCTTCTGTCGGTTTTGTGTTCTGCGTACGGTTCAAATTCTCCGCTCTCCGCCTAAATTTAAAGCTGCTGTCGGTTAAAAAAGAATTTGCGAATTTGTCGTTTCAGAAAGTGATAAAAATTGTCGCCATCTTTGATATTACCATCACTGGTAAGGAATACGGGCTTGAATCCCGTTGCAGGTTTATACAGAGAGAATTCTAAACAACTGTAAGCTGCTGTGTGAACGAGACATTTCGAGACTCACACCTGTAAAGAAAATACGGTTATCAATCCCAAATAGAGGACAGACAACCGTATTCTGCTGCTGCGTAAATGTGGCTTGAGAGCTTCAAAAAACTGTCAATCAAACCAATGAGAACAAATCATGTCATGTTTACACCTGGTATTAACATCTGTTTTAGGTAAACAAATCACACGTGATCAATCAAACCACATTCAAATAGTCACATTACAACAGGTGTAAAGGGCCAATAAGACATGGATGCTATTTGAGTTCAGGAAAAAAACACATCTGAGAGAAATTCTATACTATTTTAGTCCTAATACCCAAATCTGTAGTGTTTTCTCTATGCTGCATAATCAAACCACTTCTCTATACACGCAGAATTACAGGAAGGTCAGAAATGGGGTTTTAGCGTTAAACTTTCAGGCTTAGGCTGCCAGTAAAACTTACTTAATTTAAAATATCTGAATGAACCAGGCCTTCCCTAAATAGCATTCTCATTCTGCTGAAACAGCAAATCATTAAACGCACAGACCTAAGATTGCAGCGCATAAAAACTCCAACTCATTTGACTATCAAAACCTTGATGATATTCTGCCAACGCTACAAAAACAAACATCCTGAGTAACATGTGCAGCTTGATAGACAAGTCTGTGATGATGATTCAGAAAGTCAACTGCAATGTACAGTAAAAAAGTATCAAATCAGCTCAGACGATTCATGTAATATGGCATGATATAGTCTTTTAACGTCAGAAAGGATCAACATTCATTCTAAACATAGTTAATTCAGTGACAGTCACATTTTCAGAACTTTGGCAAATGGTTTGAAGACTAAAAAACAGGGTTTAATCATCAAAATGTATTTTTTCCCCAATACATTAAGAATGTCAAAATAGAAAGTACCAAAATACCAAATAGAAAGTCTTTTTGTTTTTAGCTTATTTGAACCCAAAATCATGACATTAAGACTACTACAGCGCCCCAAAACTAGGCTACTTAATTGTCATTCTAAAATATTTAAAATATGACAAAATTTATTATGATCACCTTTAATAAGGGCTGGTCAGAATATATATGCTGAACATCTTTTAACTTGAGTGCTGCTTTTTTAAGAATGACGTTTCATGCATGAGAAGCAAGCGCAAAAATTCAACGTCCAATACCTAGACCAACGGACTACTACTTATAACAGTCTGATTTCGAACAAATATTTCCTTTTCAGGTGAGCAATCCCTTTATTACTGCATTTATGTTGTTTGCCGGGGAGATTTTGTCCTCTCTTACTAGTTTAACCACCCACACAATGAATAAGCAATGCTCTTTCCTGAAACTACAAATGAAAGTGTTACAAATATCCTGCACCACTTCCTGCTGATGTTATCATTAGGTGCTCTTCTACAGGGCAGGTGTGAGGTGTGAACACACGAGTACATGCAGGGGATGTCGGAGAGGACGTATAGGTACCTTTAGAGGTGGGCGATTTCACCAAAATCTTCTATCATGGTAGAAGCAATTTTCTACCTCAATAACGATATAGATCACAATATAGCGATTTGTATCTAAAAAAGCATAAATAAAACATTAAACACCTCATTCGGATCACTTTTCCTCTACCCAAACAAATTCCACATAACCCACGATGCACCTTTTTTCTTTACAATCTCCTCGTTGCTTGTTGTGTCACATATAAGCGAACTTATCGCTGCTGCAGCGAGACGTGCGCGTGCTGGGAAAACAAGAGCTCACGTGTGTGAGGCACTACCATAGACTCGCTGTGGTTTGTGTTATGACCGGCTTTGCCGGGCTGCTGGGCAGCTTGTCGTTCGTCTATGTTCCATGGTTGTTTGTCTGTCTGATTGTTTTAGTCCAACAGGTGGAGCTGTTGCCTGGTTAAGGTTAAGTGATGACCTGTTAAAAGGATTGTCTAAACAAAACACCAGCGAAAACTAAACTAAAAACCGAACTTCCCAGTTGTGAAACGTCGACACAAATAGTCCACAACAAAGGCTCACACAAGCAAAAATAAAGCATGACAGCGCTTTCACCACACATGTGATGAACATGACTGCATCTTAAGGTCACATTCTGGGTCACTGATGTGGGTTATTATGGGACAGATGGATGTTTTCGTTCAGTGTATGGCAATGAAGGTCATGGCTTAATAAAGACATAGCAAGTTTCATTGCTGCTTGAACACTCTGCAATATCCTTCTTGTTGATGAAACAGAACAGATAAAGGAAACAGGTTTGAAACATCATGAGAGTAAGTTAATGATGACAACTTTTGATTTTTGGGTCATCTATTCCTTAAATTATTATTATTATTTTTTTAAAGATTTATTTTTTGCCCTTTTGTAGCCTTTATTACAATAGGACAGATCAATATTGACAGGAAGTGAAGTGGGAGAAAGAGAGGGGGCAGGATCGGGAATAGTCCTCGAGTTGGAATTCAAACAGCGGACACCCAAGTGCAGCGGCACTGTATGTCAGCGCTCTGGCTATCGGCGCCGACCATCTATCCCTTTAAGGGATGTTTCGATGACACTTAACCCAAACCATTACCTCGCAGAGATCTAAAGGGAAGATGAGAGCTAGAGAGTGACTGCAGTCCTGAAACAATGACATGTTTTTGTATGTGGCTTAACTGCCGGAAGAGATGTGGTAGCATGAACCTAAAGCAGCAAGACAGACAGAAAAGATACAGCGATATCCAATTTTGACAAGACACATTTTCAACTAGTACTTCACAGGATGTGACTGACTCGCAAGTGTCAACAGAGTCCAAAATAGACTGAAAACTTCACCATTAATACAGACGTATAAAAAATGAGTCTGATGCAAGAAGGATAATGACACTAAACCAGAAATACATATCAAAGATTTACATCTGTCACCATTTCTCAAAGCAAATCAAACTTTTATTTTGACAGGTTTTAGTGAAGACCAATTTCTGTGATGATCATTTCTTAAATGAAGTGCTGGTGAAGCACTTTGATTTATTCATCCTAAACTCTCCAAATTGGATGATATTGTATTTTATATTGTAAATTCCATTTTTATGACTGGGTTTCATGATTCCATCCGCATTTTCTGGGTCATGGAAATCATCTGGTGGGACTCCTGTTGATTGAACGCAACAGCATGTGAGCAGGGCATGGCGTCTCAGTCTGTTTTTCTCATCACACACTCAATGAAAGAAGTCAGACAATACGCCTCGTAAAGGCTATTCTGACCACCCACAGTTACAGTTCAGACACGCATTCTCTCTCAAGATTTCAGCTGTAAACTATTCACTTAACATCCTACTCAAGGGCTGGAAAGTCACTATCACATCTGCATCCAGGACCAAAAAAGATTCACATCCATAAAAGAGGCGAATCCCAGCTGTTTTTTTTTATCTAAGGCCCTGCCTTAAAATCCTGATTTCTTCACTTTTGATGAAGGATGAAATCCAAGGAATTCAGGAACAACTTCAACTGTATTTTAGTTTTATGAAGCCTCAGGCCTAAGAAACACACAGTCACATGTGATTGGCCAGGATCGAATCAAGCAATAGCCATGTGAGCCAAACATCATGGGAATAAATAAAGGAGGAATTCTTCTCACCAAACAAGAATCTTCAGCCACACCAGAGATCTCATGAGATATAACTCACGGTTGATCATGCTGCATGTTGCTATAGGACAAATTTCTTTTGTAGGGTTTATATGCGATGTTATGCTGCTTAAAAGTAAAGTGCAATATCAACTTTAAGCTGCGTGAAATGAAAATTGACTATGTACTTTGTTAGCACACATAGTCATTTGATGAACAAAAAGTGTTCTTCATCAAAAAGTGAGGGAGCACATTTTCCGAATTTGACTGATGTCAGTCTGACGGCTTGGGCAGAACATCCTAAATCTTCCAACAGTGAGTGGGCTGCCAGCCAGAGATGGTATAGAGGTGTGCTAAACTCAAGCCCAGCCCTTTAGTCATTACTGTGCTTTACCCATAAATAGCCTTATACACGTCACAAAAAGTTGGTTGCAGTTTACTCATCATATGACTAATGTATTGCACAGATACAAAGAAAGCACAATACCGATGCATTTCTTATCAAATGTACAAGATGGATTACTTGGGTATAAACAAAATAATCTGTTTACAGGTCTAGCCAACTGTCTATGCACCATTAATCTATCCATCTACAACCTATCTATCTCCTTCTGTCGAGTAATTTAATCTATCCATCTATCAATCTATTAAATTATTCTACCCACTCCTCTATAGGCTAAATACTAGATCTATCCATCTATCTATGGTAAAATGATCATCTCTATGCAACAGGGGTGTCCAATCCTGCTTCTTAGCTCCAACACACCTGTCTAAAGGTTTCCAGGAATCTAACAGCTTGAATAGATGGTTCATGAGCAAAAAATACATATCATGTGTGTTAAATTAGTGCTGGAGCGAAACTCAGCAGGAAAGCGACAGCCCTGACCTACTGCAACACACACATTTGAATATTTCTCCAAAGAGTGACAGACACAAGGAGGTGCTTCTTTCCACGGCTGCAAATGTCTGGCCACAGCACTGCATTTACTGCTTAAACCCATCCTTCTGGTATTTTCACGGACAAAATATTGTGGTAATGCCGTGTTTTGTTTCGTACGGCATTCTTTAAAGTACAATCAATATCAGTACTACGATTGAGTACTACGGCGTTACTATCTACACGGTTATTGTACCACCCACAGTACATTTTCACAAGCGTCACGATTCAAATAAAATGCTTAGACTGAAAAAGAGACATTAGGTGTTATGATAATGACATACGGAGTGAAGACCGGACTGAAACGGGAGCTCGAGCAGATCTATTTGTCTGTCTATAAACACGTTCAGGAAACGCATCTGCCGCGCGCAGCAACGCACGCGTATTTAAAATACACCGCGCACAAACAAAGCTATAAATCTGCTTACAGAAGAGTTTGACTAACCGCGAGTTTCACAAAGCGACCGAGACTAAACACTCACCCATTCTGTTGACGCTCCCGGCCGCCTCTGTAACCGATCTCTCGCCGATCGACATTCCCTTTCTCCAACTCACGGTCCAGCCCACAGGCGTACGCAGGGTTGCCAGGTCCCAGAAATATTTCCAGCCCAATGACAACTCAAAATCCGCCCAAATGGAATGAAAACTAGCC
>JAUCMT010000043.1:3914156-3926723 GCA_032357475.1 Enteromius thamalakanensis | reverse complement strand
TTTAAATTGAAATAATATTTCACAATATTACAGTTTTTTCAGGATTTTTAATCTAATAAATGCAGCCTTGATGAGCACAAGAAACATCTTTAAAAAACATTAAATATCTTACTGTTCTAAAACTTTTGAAAAAGTTATACAATATACATACTATTGATATTAATACATAAAGGGGTACATAACGTGTGTGTACTGTGTATTTTTATGTATATATACACTGTAAAAAAATGGCTGTGATTTTAATAGTAAAAACCTGTTAAATAGTTCCTGTAAAAATGTACAGGGAAAAAAAAATCCTTTTTATGCAATTACTTTTTATCTCAAGCCAATTTGCAAATACTGTACATTTCTATTACCCGTCCTAGCTTGTCCCACAACTTTGATCCAGTCATTTCTCAGTGGATAAAATCAGGTTTCTATTCAACATCAGCATTCCGCGTTGAATGTCCCATGCTGTTTCTCTTGAGAGTAGGTCATGTGACAATGGTTGTAGAGCACCTTGTGTCTCTCCAGTATCATGGCCATCCCGGTGCGTCTCAGTCCTGCTGTAGGTTTTGGTTTCTTCTGAGTTGCTGCTGTTATCAGTGAGCTCCAGACGATCCTGTTCCCTTCAGTGATGCCTGCCACATAGAAAGCTATTTACAGACCCATAATTCCTACATACACAAGTACCATATAGAGACACTGATGCTCTCTTTATATTAAGGCATGGGACGGAAGAAGATGTGGCATGACAGACGTGATACAGACACAGAGCACTTGGCACATTTTAAAGGAGGTCTATGAATATCCTGCCAAAGGCTTCTCTTTGAAAAGACGAGCAGCTTCTTGTGAAAGGCCAGTGTGAAACGGTCAGCATGAGGCGGTGTGTGGTTTCTTTCTGCGGGTTTTCCTCCAGGGTGTGAACACTCCTTGCTGAGATGACGTGTAGGACATCAGTAAATGATGTTGATGCAAAGCATTGTGAAGACTGTAGCACCTGAGGAAGTGTGAGGTTTTTACATCATAAGTAACTGAAATGAAAGAAATAAGCCAAACTGATGCCATTTGTTTTAGAAATAAACTGTCCTCATCTTATTGTGCGCAATTTATCAGTGCACGTTATTCCAAAGAGAAATAATGTGTTGTCATCGAAAAGTAATCACTTGAAGACACAGAAACCTCTTTCCTTTTAAACAATATCACCTAAAAAATGCAAACTAAAAACCAAGTAACTAATTTAATTAAATAAATGTTTTTTAATTACTTAAATTTGTAAGGAGTAGTACTTAAGTAATTTTCAATTGTTTATTCTAAATGATTAAATGTAATTACTAAAACAAATTTTAATTGAATTTAAAATGTAATAATTTAATTTATTTGTTTTTAAATTTAATTCAATTATTTAATTTTAAATATTTTTTAATTTAATTAAAAAAGTTCAAATTTAATTTTCATTATTATATTAAATTATTAAAATGAAATAACATTTTCATTTAATATTCTCAATATAATTTACCTTTTATATAAGTTTCATTTCATTCATAATTATTCGTCCTTTAAATAAATTAATTAAATGTATAATAATTTATATGTAATTTAAAAATATTGTAATCATAATAAATTCAGATTTAATTAAAATAAATATAAATACTTTTTTAAATAAAATCAATTATTTTTGCTTTTATTTATTTATTTATTTATTTTTTACTCTACTTTATTAGAATGGCTTCCCAAAGTCCTATTCCACCTTTCTACCCAATCCTGTCTTCCAGTATTCAATAAACAGCTTTGAAATTAAACTTGCACCATTACTTACAGCAAGATTTAAACACATAGCCTTTTATACAAAACAATATTTTTCTCTTCAGTCTACTTTTGAATTCCTCGAAGTTCTCTGCGTGTTAAACTGGTGAAGATATAGAAGGAGATATTTTATTCAAAGATGTGGTGGATGGACAGTTATGTTGACACTATAGTTACTGATAACTTAAGTCATCTACTATATTTGAAACACAGACTAAAGTCCTGACCAGACTTCCAATTAAAATATCACAGAAGTCATGCTCTTAAGATCTGTTTTCTGTTGAAAAATGTATTTTGCTCTTTCGTCGTCTTTCTGTCAAACTAGAAAATGTTGTCTCAAACCCTCCCCCTCACCTGTCCTCTCTTTCACGCCGCAGACAAAAGCACAGTAATTGATCTGATTGTAAAATGTCATCTGAAATGCCACTGTCGTTAATTATCAATACTTCAATAAATCTGTTTGAAATGTCATAAACTGGCCCTGGTTCTCCTCCGATGGTGCGTTAGATAACGCTCTGCCAGACTCAAATCAACGGCTCTCATGTTGTCAAACTGATTTCTCCAGCACGATAACATTTTACTGCTCAGATAACAGCATTCATCTCAGACCGTTACAGGTGAACCTGAAACCCATCAAGAACTGTTCAAAAATCAAGACTTTTTTTCTACCACAATTAAAAGGGTTAGTTCAGCCAAAAATGACAATTAGCATGTGTTTTACTCACCCTCGAGCCATCCTAGGTGTATGTGACTTTCTTTTTTCGGAGTACATGCAAACATAATGAAACATCCCTCACACGACTCCGGGGAGGCAGCAGAAGTGAGGAAAAAAAAGTATTTATTAAAAAAAAACAAGTAAAAGAATATGTAAAATGGTAACTCTTTGTAATAATGTTCCATTTCTTAAAGGGTTAGTTCACCAAAAAAATTAAAATTCAGTTATTAATAACGTCGTTCCAAACCTGTAAGACCTTTGTTTATCTTCAGAACACAAATTAAGATATTCCTGATGATATCAGAAGCCATCTGACCCTCCAAAGACAACAATACAACTAAAATGATCCCAGATCCAGAAATGTAGCAAAAACATTGTTAAAACAGTTACATCACTCTGAGAAAGTGACATCACTGTAAAAATACACGGTAAGAATGTGCCATCACTGGCTAAACTTTAGTTTTGTGATGCTAGGAGAATTTATTTATTTTTTTTGTGCAAAGAAAATAAAAATAACATAATTTACTTAATCATTCTGTGGGTGAACTAACCCTTAATTTCAACTAACGTTGAGCAATACATGTTACTGTTTTTATTAATCTTAGTTAATGTAGTTGGGGCCTATAGTGAGAAGATGACTATTTGTTGATTTCTTACTCTGGAGGCGGAGTTTATGTAAATGACTGAGCCCTGGTGAAATCGCCTTGCCCTGGAAGCTTAATTAGATAAACACTTGATTATAATGAAGAGGATGTATAAGCAAGTGTCAGAATCAACATTCGCTATAATTAATAAAGGCTTTAGAAGTCATTTTCATTGTTGGTTTATGTTAACTAATATTAACTAATGTTAACCATTGGAAACTTTATTATAGAGTGTTACCGAAAAAAATATTATTTGTTTTATATCCTTTTATGCTAAATTTGTTTGCACTTTATTTTAAGGCGTCCTTGTTACAGTGCAATTTATATATTTATGTGCTATTAATTATATACTTTTTTTAGACATGGACATGAAATTAATTTTCATGAGAATAGTCCTAAAACAAAAACATCTCTTCATGTGGTTGAACCTTTGCCATGTTCCTTTCTCAAGCCAGCAGATACTTTCTCAGAATTGTGCTGAATAAATTCATAATCCTGAGGTGCTTTATAAATCCTTTGTGAAATTGAATGTGTCATTTCTTTCACTTTTAGCACAGATCGGATCTGCTGCTTCTGTTTCCCACATGTGCACATTTAGACAGGCATAGCGTTGACCTCGCTTTCTCTCTCATTATCCATTTATCATTGTCTGTGCATCAAATATTAAAAATGTTTTCCAGTCTTGCATTATGGGAATTAATGCCGAGTTGATTTTCCAGAATTGCCTGTGAGGAGCGGTTAAGATGACAGAGAGTGGTAGAGTTACTCATGTGTTCTCTGTGTGGGTTGTGATGGCTCTGTGCGTTCCTGTAATACGGCTGACCTCATACTTGATGCCAGTGAAGCACAATTAGTCATTCATGGCTTCTCTAAATGCTTCCTACAGGTGTGTCACTTCTTATTGTTCACTACTGCCATTTCACCCTTTTGCTTCAAGCGGCTGATTTCATTAGAAAACTAGACTTGTTGTTGTTGTTTTTGTTTTGTTTGGTCACCAGAGAATTGCTTTTTCTGTGAAATCAGATTTCTTTTTTAAATTAAACATAACAAATCGTGTATTATTCCTTGTATACATATACATACTACGTGTTTATTATAGTCATTTACAATAACTGAGTGATAACAATTTATTATCCCTGAACTTTGACTTTGTTTCAAGATGATAACTGGACTAATAATCCTAATTTAAAATTAAATAAATAAAAATAAATATGTATATATAGCACTGCATTATATTTTTTTGACTATCTAGTTTAAAATAAAGTAAAATAAATAGTATTTAATTTTAAAAATGTAATGTAATTTAATTGAATTACGTTTTACTTAATAAAAGGTTGGTTTATTTTATTTATCTTAAAAAAAATGTAATTGAAAAAAATAATAATTATGAATTAAATTAAACAAACTATATGAAGTAAAATTAGGTTGAAGTTTAAATATAATCATTTAATTATTTTATTTAGTTTAAAGATTAATAATGAAATTAAATTCTTAAAATAATTTTTTTTTATAGGTATAAATTTAAAGTTTTTTGGAGATATTTAGCAACTGATATTTGTTAATTTTATGTTATGAAGATCTCATTGATTTTTATATACAGACTATCAGAATGTTATCTTGTTGTCCATAAAAATCAGTAACTGCACGAAATTGTAATGAAATTTAGTTAAGCCTGACATATCAAATATGAAGACACAAAAACTTTCTTTTTCTTTTACAATTATTTCTAAAGGCTTGATTAAACTATTCCATTTCAAACAAATACATTTTTCTAACTAATATTTAATATGCCAGTTTTTACAGTGTTTATGATGCAGTCACGACAAAAAAAATCTTCTCAGTGGACTTGTGGTGGCAAAGAATTTTCCCATTGACTTCTAATTTATTGAATTTTGGCACCTGAATTTGTCATGTTGTTCAATAAGAAGCAGCTTGTTTTGGCAGCGTTTTCTGTGTGGGTGGTGCTAAATACAATGCTACTACGGTTAGCGATTCGTTCAAACTTTGTTAAAAAGGACTTTAGCAAACACCGCATGCAATGGAGCAAACAAAGATTGCAGTACAGAGGCAGAGTTTGGACGTAAAATGCTCTGCCCAAACAAACAGATTACCCAAACACACTTGTATCTAAGCTGTGCCGCCCCCTCTTGATGGGGTTTTGTGAGCACAGCTGGTACCCAAAGAGAGAGGCACACCAAGCAACGAATTGTTAGAATCGTGTTTTTCTAAACCAGCCCTATTTATTCACCAAATGTGTTTTCCCCTGCTCTAAGTCCTTCTAGACCCGTCGTAGCAGTGCTTTGTATCATTCTCTTCTCTTTTAGCTTTGTCCCAAATGCCCTGACATTTCCATGACACTCACGATGTCACTGTGGTCCTCGTGCTTCGGTTTTGGCCTCTGCTTGTACTTTGTTGCTTCGACATTTCCAGTACTGCTTTATGAAAGTAACCGTTGTTGAAGCTCCCAGCGTGCTTTGATTAGATAATATGCTCTTCTCGACGGATAGGCGGGGAGCTGACTTACAGGCTTATGAGTTCTCTGAGTTCAGCTTCCATCCATGGAATAATTGGCGAAAGTGGATTATTTTAGGTCAGAATCCAGGCAGACCCGTCCCTGCTGAGAGGCTTGTGTGCTTGGAACTGGATGATCATGAAAAAGGATTTACACTCTTAGAACTGGTTTTACTCTGAATGTGTGGTCATCCAACAGGGTGGCCAAACTGCTGATTGTACCAAATAGAATTTTGACCATTTCACGCTCTCGGCAGCCAATAATTCATTGCACAAAATCCAGTGCGGTCAGGAATAGCCATGTGTAGGGCATGTCAACATTAGCTTGTGGGGTTTTGTTGATTGTTCGGTTTCCACACAAATATGAAATATGAACTGTTTTTACAAATTGTAATAAATGAGAATATAAGAATGATTTCTGAAGGATCATGTGACAGTGAAGATTGGAGTAGGGTTGCAAAAAGTTGGAAAATGTCCAGTAAATTTCTGAAATATTAGGAATTTTAGGAATATATAGGATTTTTTTAAATGTTTCCAGACATTTGATGGATATTTTCCACCCCTTTGCAACCCAAGACTGGAGTAATGATGCTGAAAATTCAGCTTTTATCACAGGAATAAATAACATTTTGAAGTGTATTGTAAACGTATATTTAAAATTATAATAATCATATTTCACTATATTTATAATTAAACTCTTCATCCCTACTAATCCATTCCTTTGCATATTTCATCATACTGTATATGTGTCCAGTGTTTCAGCATTCTATGAAATGTATTGTTGAAAGGAACAACTTGATAAAATCCTACAGCCACTGTGAAACTATATATATACAGTACTGTGCAAAAGTCTTAGGCCACTAGTATTTTCACCAACAAAAAATGGTTTTAAGTTGGTTATTTTCATTAACCGTAATAATGCAGTGATCTCAGAGTCTGCACAAGGAGTCTGACAGCAGCCAGTGCTGGACACAGAGATCTGATCTGATCATCATCAGTCTGTCTGGAATGACATGAAGTAACAGAACAAACTGAGACAGACTCAATCCAGAAGAACTGTGGAGAACAACCTTTCCAAGATGAAGAAAAAAAACCTACCTGCAAAGCTACACTGCAAAGCTGTACTGTTCCACGTTTTAGACACTCGTGTAAAAATGCTGTAAAATGGATGGATGCTTTCAAAAATAATGCCATAAATTAAATCCATTTATCAATTAACTTCTATTAACAAAGTCAATAGAATAACTTGGTACTATAGCTTTTGGTAAAACAGCTTCTGTTCCGAGGTACACTTGCACATAGTTTTTCAGGTAGCTTTGCAGGTAGGTTTCTTGAAGCATTTCGGAGACGCTACCACAGTTCTTCTGGACTTAGTCCGTCTCAGTTTGTTTTGTTGCTTCATGTCAGTCTCACTGCATTATTACAATTAATGACAAAAGTAATGTTTAAAATGTAAACTGATATTTCCAACTAAAACGCTACCGGAGATAATAGAAAAAAACGTTTTTGTTGGTGAAAATACTAGTGCCCTAAGACTTCTGCACAGTACTGTACATATATATATATATATATATATATATATATATATATGTAACCCCCTGGGTCCGCTTCCACCACAACTCGTCCTCGCTCCGAGCAGGTCTCAAATCCAGGTCTCCGGCATGGGACGCGGTCTCTCTAACAGGGAGGCTAAAGGCCATGACCTCTAGCATCAGTCACCAGAGCACCTCTTTTTTGAGTTCAGGGGAGCAAGGTGTACTTGCACCTACTTGCTGGCCTTCGTCACACTCACCCCCCTAAACCTCACTCCCATCCGGGTCACGGCACCAATGTAACCCCCCTGGTCCGCTTCTACTACAATTCATCCTTGCTCCAGGGGGCTAAGTGTAACGGAGGCCAGCAAGTAGGTTCAAGTAAACCTCACTCGCCTGATCTCAAAAAAAGAGTTCTCTAGTGATTGAGGTCATGGCCTTTATCCTCCTTGTTAGAGTGACCGCATCCCATGCCGGAAACCTGGGCTCGAGACCCACTCAGAGCATGGACCCAGGGGGGTTACTTGTATATCTATATATACTAGTACTCATTTGTAAGTCACAGTCGCTATATGACTAAATGTAAATATATAATTTTTAAATAAAAAAATCTGTTTTGAGAATACCACAGACATCAAAATTCTCTCCTAAAAGTCTTTTGGATTCATTTTAACCAATATAAACTGTAGTACTTTAATAGTAATAATAAATGAACTTGTACTCTATTTCTTTCTGAATTCTAGACTTTGACTGGAGCTACTTCTGGTCTTGGAGTCGTTTTGTGGATTACCTGCAGTGTGTGCTGGCATTCACGGTTCTGGCGGCCTATATGACGTATGTTCTACTGGACTCAGTTCTGTTCGTAGAGAGCCTGGGTTTTCTGGCCGTTTTCACAGAAGCCATGCTGGGAACTCCACAGCTCTACTGCAACTACCAGAACAAATCTACTGAAGGCATGAGGTATGTACTGCTAATGTTTTCATTTTCTGTAATGGTGTTAATATTTTAACTTAGAAGTTTATTTTTATGAAGACGACTCGTCATTAAGTGTTTCGGAACCAATTTTGAGCAAACGCAGGCTTAGTTCATTCATTGGAAAAAGTGATTGGGTCACAACAAAACCCCAAACTCAAGCTTTTAGTTAATCAAACTGACTGGGTTGTCTTAAAGTCATGCAATTGGTTTAACAAAGTGATTAGGTTGACACAAACTCAATCAATTGGTTAGACAAAGTGATAAGGTCACTACAAACTCATGCCACTGGTTAGACAACTTATTGGGTTGCCCCAAACTAACACCGTTGGTTGAAAAAACACACAGGGTTCCTCCAAACTTAAACCATTAGTTGGAAAAACTGATAGGGTTGCCCCAAACTTAAACTATTGCTTAGACAAAGTGATTGGGTCACTACAAAATCAAAGTCATGCCTTTGGTCGCCCCAAATTCATTCCACTGGTTGGTCAAAGTAATTGGATTTACCCCAAACTCAGTCCATTGGTTGGACAATTAGGTTGCCTCAATTGGGGCAAAGAGATTGTGTTATTAAATTGTGTTGATGTTTTTGTGGTGAGCGAGTCCCGAAATCTCCACTGATCTAGTGCTTGAACAGAGGAACATGGGAAGTGATATGTGATGGCACAGTCACTCCTTGATGTCTGCTAGACTTCCTGCTCAACTGGTTTATGAAATACTGTTGCTAAGCTACAGGAATCAAATTTAGATGCCTTAGATATATATGTTAACCATTGTAGTGGACTTTTTAATTTATTATTGTTTTATTTAGCTGTTTATGTGATTGAATGAACATACGTTAACCAAAGCCCAAATTAAGTTATAAAACCAGTCCCAGCGGCAGTAACTTAATTTGAAATGACAAATCAGACAAAAATAGTAATCAGGTAATGTTTCACAGTGGCTGTTAGATTGTATAAGATGCTTTGTGTGTGAGAGAGAGGCGTATTATCTTGCATAACCTTTTGAGAGCTACAGTGTATGTGCTGTAAAGACACGTCCTGTCAGTGTGACTTAGTGTGTTTGGTAGCATCTCACACTGTGAGATGCCATCCTGTGCTCTGTTTTGCAGCATTTGAGTTTGTATGTGTGTGTGTGTCTCCGTTCACCCGGACTGATTAGATGGCACAGGCAGGGAGCCGCCACTGGCATCCTGCCAGCCTGACAAGATAAGGGTTGCTGCCTGTGTGTGTGTGTGTGTGTGTGTTTTAACATCTGTGCAAACCTGCTGATACAACCTGTCTATTGCTGTCTATGCATGTATCAGTGTGACTGCAAACAGGAATATTTGTATATGTTTATGCTGATGTATTTTTAAATTATGCACGTGTGTGTGTGTGTGTGTGTGTGTGTAAATATTCAATATATATTTATTTTCAAAAGTGTCACCAAGGCTGCATTTTGATTAAAACATATAGTAAAATTGTGAAGTATTATTAGAATATAATATAATGGTATTCTAATTGAGTATGTTTTAAAATGTAATTTATTCCTTTGATGCAAAGCTGAATTTTCAGCTTTATTACTCCCATTTACAGAGTCACATGATCTTTCAAAAATCATTTTAATATGATGATTTCTGGCTGAAGAAACATTTCTACATTTTATCATTGTTGATATTTTTTAAAGGAACTCTAAACTTTTTTTTAGGATTCCTTGATGAATGAAATGTTGAAGTGAGCAGCATTGATTACAAATTCAATAGATGTAACATTTTAAATGTCTTTCTGTCACCTTTGATCAATTTAATGCAGTCTTAGTGAATAAAGTCAATCGTTAAATCCTATATTAAGGTTCATGTCTCTTGTATATCTATTTGCACTGCGTCTTATCGCATAATAAAGTAATTTCAAACGTAATTATAAACATAATAAAACAATTTAACTCAACTATATTAAAACCATTTTGAGTCATCCTGATGGTGGAATCTCTGTTTTATTATCTTGTTTATTTTGTGATTAATTATCATCTGTATGCACAAACTGCTTTTTTATTTGACTGCTTAACAAATGAATGCATGTGCAACTGCACCGCTGTCTCACACTTGCAACAAAATGTGCATAATTAAATGAGTAATGTTTAAAATGTAAACTGATATTTCCAACTAAAACGCTACCGGAGATAATAGAAACTTTAACTGACTTAAAACCGTTTTTGTTTTATATATATATATATGTAACCCCCTGGGTCCGCTTCCACCACAACTCGTCCTCGCTCCGAGTAGGTCTCAAATCCAGGCCTTTATCCTCCTTGTTAGAGTGACCGCATCCCATGCCGAAAACCTGGGCTCGAGACCCACTCAGAGCATGGACCCAGGGGGGTTACTTGTATATCTATATAAACTATTATATTATTATCTATATATACTGAATAAACAATTATAAAAGTATTCAAAGGGACACAATCTCTGTCATGGATTGTTTGATTATAGACCTTGCATTTTGAACATTCTTGTTTTTTTAACTTTTTTGTTACTAAAAAAAATCTGAAAATATATCCATCTCTCTTTCTTTATTATTAGAGAGTTAGTTCTCCCAAAAATTTAAATTCTGTCATTACTGTTGTTTCAAACCTGTAAGACCTTCATTCATCTTCTGAACATAAATTAAGTTATTTTTGACTATATCAGAGCCATCTGTCCCTCCATAGACAGTAAGACAACTGAAATGATCCCAGATCCAGAAACATGGTAAAAGCACCAGTTAAACAGTCATCAGTAAATCAGCAAATGTCAGTTTTGCGACGCTAGGAGAATACTTTTTTGGGCAAAGAAAACAAAAATAACACAATTTAACTCTACCATACTTCTCCCATAAGAATCATAACGCATGCGTACACTTTCCTCTAGGCATAAACAACTGTACGTTCAAGCACATGCTTTCCCCAGGTTGTAAACAAGGTTTGCGTCAAATACAATGATTACGTCAAATACGTTAAAACTTACGTAATCGTTGTGATACGAAAAAGCCTAAAAATACTCTAATTATGTTTGTAGATATTTAGGAAAGGATCTCAGTTCACATGTTTCTTATAAAAAACAATGCTACAGTTATTTTGTGTCGGAATGCCTGTTTTTTGTTTTGGTCTGTGTGACTCCACCCACTGCTAGTTCAGCCAATTGTATTTCAACCCCCCAGGGTAGCCAGTTGGTGGAAAACACAGAGTACTGTAGCCATTATAGCCAGCAAATTAGGTCAAACACTATAGAACACCCAAGATGTATTACTAGTGTAGTTTTGAATGGGAAAAAATGTAACACTCAATATGGCCACTATAACGAACAAAGCCCCACTTCTAAGCAAAAGAGCCAACTGCTAATCGATAGTCACTGCAGCTGCCGTTAGAAGTCCCGGTTGCTATAGAAAGCAGTCAACACTTTGAGCTGTGTCCGAAACCGCTCCCTATCCACTATATACAGTAGTGCACTATATCAGGTGTCAGCTATTTTGTAGTGCTGTCCGAATTCGGAGTGAATGACTTAATTCCCTATATTTGTTTTTACCCACAATGCACTCTGATTTTGAGTGTACAACCAATGTACACTCTGTGAAGCACTATACCATACACTACATAGGGATGAGTGAACGAGTAAGCGTTTCGACACAGCAATACTCTTATAGGACTGAGCACTGGCTGGTCTAACCTAAAGAAATTGCTTTTTATAATGAAATTTGAGAAAATTAACAACATTTATGATACCATTGTTGTCAGATTTTTTAATTATTTAAAATATTAAATTTAATCGAAATGTTGTGAAACAATTTGATGTTTCCTCATTCAAAGAGATAGGAGCTATACTTAGTCTTGAGACAAAACAAGGCATTGATGTATTTTAAGTAGGGCCGGTACTCGATTAAAATTTTTTTATCTAATTAATTAGAGGCTTTGTAATTAATCAATCGAAATTAATCGCATTTTAATCGCATATAAATATTTGACCCGAGAACAGTGAGAAGTACGTTTTTTTTCATATGGATTTTTAGTATACCAATGAATAATGACTGAATACATAAGCTTAAGCAGCAAAATATTGTTAATTTTTTTTCAACCAAGTCCAACAGACAAATATTGTGCCGTGCGTGATTTCACATTGAGCCGTATATACTACACACAGCCGTTGTTGACTGGTGAGCTGCGCAGAACCACGTTCATTATCAGTGTGGATTTTCGCAGCTCGTCAGTGAACAACGGCTGTGTGCAGAAGGCCTATATACAGATCAATGTGAAATCACGCACCTGATGGCTTTACCGCCAAGCAAACATATTTGCTGCATCCAAAATCGTATACTTCTCTACTATATAGTATGCGAAAAACAGCATGCGAGGCGAGTAGTATGTCCGAATTCATAGCATTCGAAATTCAGTAGGC
>JAUCMT010000043.1:3896450-3910455 GCA_032357475.1 Enteromius thamalakanensis | reverse complement strand
TTTCCTAATCAAGTCCAATCAGTATAATCAAACACAGCTGGACTCAAATGAAGGTGTAGAACCATCTCAAGGATGGCTATGACTGTGTACCAACCTTACTAAACTCAAGGCATTGCAATTGCTAAATCATCTATGAATAGCTGATTATCTAAGGCAATTAATGTTTTTTCCTTGCCTTTTTTGCCTTGATCACTTGGAAACTTCTTTGCCTTTTCAAAAAACGACGACTTGGTGTGCTCAGAGGGGTTTTCCTTTTCTGTACTGCGTTCCTCTCATATTCCGCATAGCGATTGGGATGTTTGGATTTCATAAATCAAACCCAACGTGGAAAAAGTCTTTGCAGACGCACCCCTTCTTGAAATTTAGCCATTACATGTTTTGCAAATCGCTATCCGTGGTTCTTTCTTAGATATGCTGAAATATGTCCGCACCGCAGACATGTTGCTTCAGACAAGCATGTGCAGGCTTTTTGCATCATCACAACATACTGTTGTTCCAGTGATAAAAGTCTTTCGGCTGAAAAACGAAAATGCACTTGTGGGCCATTTTAGGTGCATTCCTATTTGTTAGTTTTTTTTTGCATAGTTTTTGTTTTGTTGTATGTTATGTTTTTTGTTGTTGTTTTTAGTTTTGTCATGTTTTTTGTTGTTGTGTTTTATGACATGTTTTTTGTTGTTGTGGAGGAGTGGGTTTTTTTCTGTTTGGACATTTTAGCTTGTTTTTTTAGTTTGTTGTGTAATTAGTAATTTTTTGTTCTGACATGTATTTTGTTGTGTTCTGTTTTTTTGTTGTTGTTGTTGTTGGTTATTTTTCATTTGTAATTTTTTTTTGTTTAGTCATTTTGATTTTTTTTCTGTTATGTTTCTAGCAGCTCCTGGCCAGTAGGTGTGTTTAGGAAACATGTTGGGAAACAATCATTATTTTTTTCCAGTGTTTTAAAACATATTTCAGCTTTAACTATGGAAGCGACCATGACCCTGTCCACATCATGGCTCACACTCATTAAGCTGTGCTGTTGTGTGGAGTGTGGAGTGGTTTATTACTCTGTCGCAGGGGCTGTGGCCGGGCAGTGCTGAGAGTGCTCTTTCATCTCTTTAGGACGTGCTGCTGTAATAAGCTCTTAGAGTGGCCTTTTATCAGATGCCGTGGATCAGACCGGCTCTCAGCTCTGCTTTGAGAGTTACACAGAGCCAAACAAAGATAAGAAAACAGTGTTTACCTCGGCTTTTTGCTCACTCTCTCACCTGACTCCATTTCTTTTGGGCAAGAAAAGATTTGTTCAGTGTTTTGTCCTTTTATTTATTTTTTTTCCCTTTGGTTTGTTCTTTACACCGAGCTGTTTTGTATACTCATTCTTTTGAGGCTACTGTTCGAAGGACACCACAGTAATCTCACAAAGTCTTGCATTAAGTTTGCTTTAAAATCTGCTAGGGTTGAGTTTGAATATACACTACTGGACAAAAGTTAAGGGATCAATATGATGTTTTTGAAAAAAAGTCTCTTATGCTCAACAAAGGCTACATTACATAAATACTGAGCAGTTTAAATAGCAGTCATTAATAAATATAAAAATTAATTATACAAATTGATAAAAATTAATCATTATGAAAAAAAAGTATTGCACGTTATAAAAATAAATCGGTAAAATATGAATAGAAATATGAAATAAAAAATGTCAGAAAAAGCTGCTTCCAACACTTCTTAGCTAAACAAAAAATATATGTATATCGGTCTTGGTTATACATTGATTGACCTTTTATTATAATTTTTTTTTTTATTGTGACTTTTGATCAGTTTAATGTGCCCTTGCTGATTAAAAGTATTAATTATTATTAGTTTTGTTTAAATAAAATCTTACTGGTCTATATTTTAGTGTTTTTCTCAAGTTTCTATATGTATTTGTATATTTAACGCCAAATAGGGCGACATGCATCAACATCTATTGTGGACTGCAGAAAACACTTCTTTCTAGCAAACCTAGTCATACAATTTTCCCTAAACTCAACAGCATCCCTGAGCCTGTGTCTAATCCTGACTCCTAACTCTCTCTCAACTGGTTAATTGGAATACTGTTAGAGTAACAAATCCTTCTTCATATTACATGTGTTCATGTTAATGTCAGCACAATCATACATTAAGGCAGTTTACTTCAATGTCGGATTCACAGCAAAAAGTCTTTCAGAACACACCCAAAAAAAAAAAATTGAAATGAATAATTGGTGTGCTGTGCAGTGCTGTATTCTGGGAAATCTAAAAGTAAAATGCACAGCTTGAATAATTTATTTGTTTATTATGAAACGGCAACTGTGGAACAGCTTTGTGCAGGTGGAATTAGTTTTACCTCGGTCAAACTGTGTGTGTGTCTGTCTGTGTGGATCCCTTGTGAAGTTGCTGATGCACCAAATATGGCTGAACAAAGGAAGTTTGTTTATTCTTCTTCCTAAAAATGTGATTCGTTCTTGGTGAATAGGATACACAAAGCTTTCTGCACTTGAGGAGACCGCTAATGTTATCATTCACCCAACAATGAAAATGATTCATTTATTTATGCAATTACAAACCATATTTCTTAGTGAAACACACAAGGTGAAGTTTTGAAGATGATCCTGGTCAGTCTTCTTTCTTTGATTAAAGGACTGGAACAAAATGTAATCACACCATAAAAATAGCTTGCATTATAAATAGTCTATTTCATAGCTTTGGTTGAGGGAATTAATAGTGATGTCCAGATTTAGTATGTGTTAATATCTAATTTCAGAATTATGTTGGTGCTGTCAAACGATTAATTGCATCCAAAATAAATACAGTAATATATGAATGTGTACTGTGTATATTTATTATGTATATTTATTTATATATTCATGTTTTATTATGTGTGTGTGTGTGTATACAAACACATGCATGTATACATTTAAGACAATGTGTCATGTTTACATATTTATATATAATGTAAAATCTAATAATATAAATGTATACACAAATATTTCAAAATATATACTGTATATGTGTTTTTATATATACATATCAAATAAACAAAGTAGACACATAATGTAATTTTGGATGTGATTAAATATGCTTTGAAGTATATTTTAAATATTTAGAATTTTTATTTTTGTAATGGCAAAGCTGTACGAATAAAATTTGTGAAATATTTAATTGTAACATTCAATATAGCATTAGTCAATAATTCTACTTTTTAAAAAGTGACAAAAGTAGAAAAAAAATACATGCAGATAAATAGAATTTCTTAATTTACAATTAAATATTTTTTTGCAATTAAGTGCACCTTTTTAATGTGGAATTACTAGTCGACACAATTTCTCTGTTTGTAACAAATGGCTAGAGTTGTAATATAATACATACGTTGCATGGACTACTGTTTTTTAAGCTTAAATGCTTAAGTCTCTATTAGCGTAACCAGCACATTCTTCTAAATTTGTCTTTTTGTCCTCTATGGAAGGAAGACAGTGAGTAAATGCTGACAGTATGATGCTTTACAGTTGGATGTGTGATCTTGTGTGATCTCAAGTGTGAGAAACAGAGCATGAGACCCACAGACCCAGTAGTGCACAACAAAACACAATTTAAAAAGCAAACATAAGCTCACAAAACAACAGAATTAAAAAAAAAAAAACATGAGCTCATAACAGCAAAATTAAAAAAGCGAACACAAGCTCACAACACAGCGACATTAAAGGTACTGTATGTAGGATTGACACCGAGTGGTTGAACTAGGTATTGCAGATCAAATTCAAAATATTGGAGATGTTTTTTTCACCCGGCCCCTCCTCCCCAGACTTGACGCACACGCAGGTTGCCAAATTGAAGACGGCAACTAGAACGAGCGCAATGACGATGGAATGCGCTGTATTTATGCAGAGCAGGCAACCTGGATGGCGAAACACTACTGACTTCGTGATTGGGAGATAGATGGGGGGGTGGCGCTTCAGACCAAAACAAAACATGACTAAATAAACATCAGTCGAGGGCTGCAACTGTGCTTTTTAAGTGAGAATATCCAGGCTGTACTACTACTGTCGGCGATATGAGTACTTGAAATGAACATGTTTTCTTAATGCCTGTTGAACATAACAGAGACATTTTATGATTATTACATTACATTTCTTGCATACGGTACCTTTAAGCCACAACACAGCGGAAATGCTCCTGACCACTAGGGGGCAGTTGGTCTGCAGAAACCGCATTAAAACCATCCCCTGAAGTTATTTCAATTCGCGATGTTGTCCATTTTGTGGGTCATACCAACGAAATTGAACTACCAACACAGACCCCCAGGGCTCGCGAGTACCTCAAACAATAACCGTTTCTGCATACCAACTGCCCCCTAGTGATCGGGGGAATTTCCGTCGTGTTGTTTGCTTTCTTAATTTTGTTGTGTTGTACACTACTGGGCCACCGTATTAAAAGGCTTTAAAATAAGATACATTTGCTTTAGACTATTAGAAAAATTTAATATTAAAATAACATAAATTTAGATTAGACTTTATTAGAAAAATACTAATTTTATTATAATGCTTAAAGATTTCTGGATAAAAAAAAAGAGAAAACAATCCATATATTATGGAATATACAGTTACATCTAATATTATTCAAACACGATATATATATATACAGTAGTCAACATTCGAAGTGGATCAAAACCTTTCATCAAAGTTGTCCTAAAATCAAAAATAACACTTATTCTTGTCTCAGGACAACTGATGAAAGGTTTTGATCCACTTCAAATGTTGACTACTGTATATAAATATATATAGAAAAATTGGGAACCAAAAATTATTCAGACATTTTGACCTGGGTGAAGTCAAGTACTTTCTTAAGAAAAATGCTTATTTACAGATTTTAAAATTAAAATCAGTGAATTTGATCAATTAGTCTTTCTCAACCAAAACTGTCTATATTCTGCAAACGAAATAAATCCATTACTTAACAGTGTATTTTTGTGATATTTTTTTCCCCAGTAAAAATACAAAAACAAAATAATTTTCCAAAATTATACCTTAAACAATTTGCCAAATAATTTTTACACTACTTTACATCTAAAGTTGGTTTGTTTTGTTTGTTAATTAATTAATTAATTAATTCCTTTATACTTTAATTTTATTATATTCAGCACCATTATAGCACTCACCAGTACCAAACCTCAAATGCACTTTGCCCATGATTTTGATCTGCTCTCGTTTTCTCACATCTCCAGACTTTAATAACACTTGCTGACTCTAACTCTCTCTCGCTTCCTGTCCCTCCAGTATTAAGATGGTATTGATGTGGACCAGTGGAGACACATTCAAGACCGGCTACTTCCTCCTGACTCAGGCTCCCGTGCAGTTCTGGATTTGCGGCCTCCTTCAGGTGTGCGTGGACTTCACCATCCTCTTCCAAGTGTACTACTACAGTCGCTACCCACAGAAACCCGTCTCACACACCACACACACCACCAGCGCCAAGGCCCTGTAAAACACCCTCAGATCTATTACAATGCATATATACAGCATCTTTATACAGTGTCCCCAAAACATATTCGGAAAAGTGGTACACGTAAAATGTCTGAATGTCATTGTGTTACAGTATATGCACAACATCAAACTATGATAGTAGATTTAAATTTTATTTGCAATTAACTTCACTTTTTTTGTGCTTATCTTTTCTTGAAAGTTTGTCTGTTTGTTTTTATGCAATGAAACGGCATTCATTTAATAAGTGTTGCTTAAGGAATAGTTAACCCAAAGAAAAAATGTGCTCGCCCACAAACCCTCATCAGCTTGTTTCTTCACTATTTAGAACTACATGGATCCTTCACAGTGAATGGGTGCCGTCAGCCATGATGATTTTCTTACATACAAAAACAGTTTTCTCTTCACTAAACGTTAACTGATGAACTGAAATGGTGTGGATTATTGAGATGTCTTTATCAGGTGTTTGGATTCTCATTCTGACGCCACACATTCACTGCCAAGGATCCAGTGCTGAAATTCTGCAAATATGTTCTGATGAAAAACATCTTTTATGTTTTTAAGGTTGAAGACACATTTTTAAGCCCATTTTCTTTGTTAGGTGAACTATTTCATGACTTGTCCTGATTTTTGGTGCCACTGTATAAATATACATCGAACCAAACTCTACATGCAACATCATAAAGATATGCAGTTATATTTACACATTTACATACATATACAAACCAGCCCACGCTTATGAAAACTTTTGCCTTACAGACTCTCAGAATCAAATGCATCTGACATCAGATGGATGAATGTACAAAGCTTTTTTGTTAAATGAGATTAATAGAGTGAATATTTGGAGGAGACTGGTTTTACCTCAGTGGCTCGCTGTGGTGTTTCACCCAGTGAAGAGCCCTGTGTCTTTTTGAACCAAAAAAGACACACAAAAAACTTTTCTCCTTTTGGCAGGAGACAGTCCTGATACAGTTCACAAATCCACATGACTTGATGGAAGTGTCTTGCCAAAAATTACATTTTTGGAGATATGTATAACTAGCCTAATTCATTGACATGCAATCAGTTCAGTTGCACATGAAAATATGAAGTCACTGACCTCTTTTGACCTCTTTAAGATTTCTGACTTTAAAGCCAAGTTCTTTTAAACACCCAGTCCTGAATATGACCGAACTCTGCAAAAAATCACTTTCAGTATTTGTCAGTATTTTTGTTGTTTTTTACTTGACAATAAGACAATTAGTGTGGCAAAGAAACAAACAGGATGCTTACAGTAAAGAAAAATGGTGTGGAGGATCCTTGTTTCTTCCGAATGTTGGAGAATATATTTTTTTCACGTCTTTATAAACGTACTTTCATTGCATCATTTGTTTGTTTTTTCCATCCAAAATATGACAAATACTTTTTAAGAAAATGATTATTTGCCGATTAATTCTGGTCCAGTAGTTATAGTCAGGGATTTCACATGCCAGTAAACGTTATGAGAGATGCTGCTTATCAGTATGTTAGATATGTAATTATAAAGAACAATTTGACAAAATTGATGGCTTTAGATGAGATATGAGATATCTCCCCATTTAGATAACAAAGACGAGGATTTTCAAAGACAACATTTGATTTCTTTTGCTGTTATTTATTTGTTTTTCTATTTTATTCTATCTTTTTACTTGCTGTTCTGAGATATGTATTATACTTGAGCTTCTTTTGAATATATTATTTCTTTTTGCTGTATTTGATAAAACAATTGCTTTATTCTACAGTTTATTGCCATTATTTGAATCTATCTTCTGTGTAATGTACTTGTCATTGAAAGCAAGTAACTGGTGTACACGCTGGTTCACATGATGATACACAGGTTTACTCTATCAATGCACTCCAAACAGTATTGATACTCGCAGTTATTGAGTGCTATTTCTGTTTTTTGTTTACTGCCTGTCTAGCCAAATGTTCTGTTTATATTACGTTGGATACTTTGGGTCATATTTTTTGCAATGCTACTTTTTTATAGCAAGGTTTATTAATAAATTTTTTAAACACTCTGCATGTATATTGCTGTCATTATTATATTAATTAATAGATGTATAACGTTTTTAATGTCCCACATGTGCATTTGATGTTCTCTTATCAAACAATTACACTAAGACATTTAAAATGCTCAAATTTATAAGTAATAATTACATTTACCGAGCAAAACAACATCTAATTGTAAATCTCAGGAATCAAATGAAATAATTGAGGATTGCTCTGCAGTCTTAGCTACAGGCTGTGGACATTTCAGCCTGTTTTTCAAGGTATAGTGTGCACCCATTGAACAGATTTTATTAAAATGGAAACCTGAGAGTGCATTCATTATGACTGTGGTCATTTTAGCAGTGTTTGTACTGGCAGCACACATGGTCTCTGTGCCTTTATGAGCACAGGACTCAGAGCAGAATCAATAAGGATGTATCTACCACTGGTCAATGTGGTTTACAACAATCTGACCCTCTGTCACACGTATTTAATCACTTATAGGAATAGATGTGCAGGACTCAATACTGGACTTAGTATAATAAACCAATTAAATGTTATTAGATGATAATACCATGCAAATGAATTTTTAATACCATGGTAAAGAATACCCTTATTAAATGTCTAAGCACATATTGTGTAGTAACATTCAGTTCACTTTCCCTTTTTAACTTTAATCTTTAAATACTACGAACCATCTAGCACTCAAGGCAGTTTGAAAATAAGAATCCTTTATTCTTTTAAAGGGCATTTCACTGTTTATTACAACCGGCAGATCCTGAGACTATGGCATCTAAAAGCAGAGCTATACAGAAATGTGTGTAACTTGTTTTCATAAACAGTTATTGCAAATCAGCTATAAAGGAACGTAAATTAAAGTTTAATAGCCTGTTTTGAACGGTGTAACACTGTATCCTCTGACACCAGAGAAAAGCTTATTTAACCTTAAAGGTGGATGCAAAATAAAATGGCAATCTTCACAGTCATACAGTTTTCACAGGTAGGAGCATTCATCGAACGGGAACACCCGCTTAATAAAAATTCAGTCATCACTCACCCTCATACCACTCCAAACCCATATGACTAGAAAAGGAAAAAATTAATCGAATTTCCATACAATAAAAAAAGTGAATGGGGACAGAGACAATTGAGCTTTCACATCTCTTTAGAACTGCTGCATATGAAAAAATAGAACTATGCACGTAAACCTCTCTTCCCTGGCCTTGCTAGTTTTTATTGGCCTTGTCAGTGAACCACCATCCAAACCATTCACTGGCCCCAATTCCACTCAGAACTGTACATGTAGGAGCAATTTTATTGGTGCCGTTTTTTGGGTGGGAGCAAGGTTGAAGAGAAATATGCAACAGATGCCAACTATTAAGAGGTGTGCAAGTAAACCTCACTCAAGAGGTATATTGAGGGTTACCAGTTATATTGGTGTCATGGCCCAAATGGGAGTGAAATTTAGAGGAGTGAGTATAACAGGGGGAAAGCTTATAAGAGCTGCACGGGTCGTCTTCACTCCCCTGGCATCAAGAGACACATTAAGGGCTTTGGTTTTTAGGGTTCTTGTTAGCATGCCTTCCTCTTATACTGGTTAAGCTGGTTCAGATCCCTTTCCAAATGGGTGCCATGAACCAGATGGGAGTGAAATTTCAGAAGGTAAGTATAACGGAGGCCAGATTTTCTCAGGAAACCTAAGTTCTCTGGCCATTGGTATCTGATTGATGCTGGTTTGAATTCCTCTCAGACAGGTGCAAAGTGGAACCAGTTTCTGTGACCTAGATAGGGTTGAAATTTTGAGGGGTTAGTATCATGGAGTCCAGCTCGTAAGAGCCGCACATATAAACCCCCTCCCCTGGCCTCAAGAGGCATGAAAGTGGATATTTTCATAGTGTCCTTGTTAAAATATCCGCCTACCATACTGTTAGATTGGTGCCATGACCCGAATGGGAGTGAAGTTTAGGTAGTGAATGTAACGGAGGCCAGCTAGTAAAAGCTGTGAAGGTTAACCACATTAAGGACTGCTGTTTCTTTGTTAACGTGCTACCTCCCTTTGATAGTGATGCAAGGACGACCAGTGAAATTGGTGCCATGACCCGAAAGGGAAGTAATGTTTACAAAGTTAGTGTATTGAGGCAAGCTGTTAGTTAACTGTGCTGGTCAACCTCACAGCTCTGGCCTAAAGGGTTGCTGGTTTTAGCAACCTTGTTAGCCCGCCCACCACCCATGGCAGTTGACACTGGTTCAAATCTGTTTTAGAA
This sequence comes from Enteromius thamalakanensis, assembly GCA_032357475.1. Classification (NCBI taxonomy): domain Eukaryota; kingdom Metazoa; phylum Chordata; class Actinopteri; order Cypriniformes; family Cyprinidae; genus Enteromius; species Enteromius thamalakanensis. The sequence goes on along the minus strand of JAUCMT010000043.1, from coordinate 3,900,710 downwards.
AGGGTGCATGTTGGACCAGTTACTTTGGTGCAGTTTAGACAGTGAGTGTAATAGGGGCCAAGTGGTAGATAGCTGTGCAGGTAAACCTCACACCCCTGACCTCAAGGCAAAAAACACTAAAGGCTGCAATCTTTAACATCACTGTTAGCATGCACGCCACCTATGCCATGGAGGGGATGTTCCGTGCATCATTTACTCACATAAAGTCACCTTGTGGCCTCGGAAAGCTTTGAATATAATAGTATGAGTCATTAACCACTTTTTAAAACATGTTAATGGGTTTAAAGATTTAGTATCCATTCACTTTTTTTATATAAAACAATTAGCATTCTGCTAAACATTTCCAATTGTTTTCTATGGAAGAAAAAAGTCATACGCATTTGAATCAACATGAGGGTTAGTAAATGTTGACAGAACATTCGCTTTAGGGTGAACTAACTCTTTCAGTAATTGTGCTTTGGACATACAAGCCTGTCCTTTTTAACATCCCTTTCCCACTCTCTATTAATGTCAAGTCACCTGATTATACAGGTACTATTTATGGCAGATTACCTGTAGCATATCTTTGTAATAGTTTTTTTTTCTTCAGTCAGCAGCTTGCATTATGATTTTAGTGGTCTTCTGACCTGTGGTGCTCCTTGACTTGCCACAGCTACAGATCTGCGGTGATGCGCACCAATTGCAGCGTTCTCTATGATCCCATGTAAGGAACTGTCAGTGTCCTGTGAATCCTCACTGTTTTGGGACTTGGTGCTGTCTTGGGAATCAGGCTTGTGCCGTGTGGACCGATTCTGCTCCTCTTTAAGCTCCAGGTAGGACCGTGAAAAAGTGTGAAATATGGATGTGACCGGGAATGCCATGAGCAGGATTCCACTCAGGATGCTGCTGAGAGCCACCACCTGGCCGGGAATGCTGCGAGGAACCATGTCACCATATCCAACCGTCGTCATCGAAATGACGGCCCACCAGTAGCTCCCGGGAATGCTGGTGAACTCCTGCTTGGCGCCCATCTCGCTCTCCGCCAGGAAGACCAGCGGAGAGAACAGTGCCATGGCCACACAGAGAAACAGCAAGAGCAGTCCGAACTCTCGAGTGCAGCGGCGTACGGTCAACCCAAGTGTCTGCAGCCCCAAAGAGTGACGTGCTAAACGCATCACGTAGAAGATCCGTAATGCTCGAAGAACTCGCAGGACCAATCCCACCTTCTCCAGGTAGTTGTTTCCTGAGCCGGTGGGACGGTCGCTCACGGACAGTGAGTCCACTATCAAAGTGATGTAATAGGGCAGGATAGCCACCACATCGATGATGTTGAGGGGTGTGCGTAAGAACGTCCACTTGCTCTGCGTCTGGATAAAACGGAGCAGGAACTCCAGGGAGAACCAGCCCACACACACTGTTTCCAGCACAAAGATGTTGTAGCACCTCTGGGAGCACTCGCCCTGAAAGAGAAAAAGCACTTTAGCTGAGCTCAAGGTTAGGGTCTTGCATTCTGTATAATTCTGAGGGTCATTATGCAGTATGCAGTCTCAATATAGTGGATAATATGCTAAAAGAAGGAATAATAGTTAGTTTTTCAAGTGTAACAGCAATTTTTCTGTAATTTTGCTGTATTTCAAGCAGATGTTTCACTTTTCATGTACCTTGGTGCTGCACTCACTTCTAATGTGAAAGAAAAAGATAATTCATCGAAAAATATTTCTGGATGTCCAATGTCCTACAGCTTTTAGCACCTACACACTTGCCCAGAAGCTTATTATGAATCTGAAGACCTTGATTAGCTAGGTGCATTTACAGTAATTATGTTTGGAGCTAATGCTGCAAGAACACGTCCATTCTTAGCAATACCAGTTGATTAAAAACACATACAAATATGGAAATATGCACAGGTAAAGCCATAGTACCCTATCCACAAATAGAGGTTGGATAGTACAGTGTGAACCACCGAGTTGAAGTTGTGTTGTTTCGATTCCTCCAACAGCATAACTTTTGCTACAATTACGCCTGTTGTTTACACTAATTAGAGTTTTTGACCCTTGAAAACAGACACTTTTGAAAACACGGCAGACCCCATTTTAGTTTGAAAATGCGAGCTGCGTTTCTGTGTAAATGGAGCAAAACTGAGACTTTGGAAAACAATGGCTGCCCACATTCGCTCTGCGTATCTTTGATGACCATGTAAACAATAACATCACGCTCGTTGTTGCACTCATAGATAAGTGTTGGTAGATCACCATGCAATTGTTCCAAGCGCAATCGTGTCCGCAATTTAGGTGCATGTTTTGGATAATAACAAAGTTTCAGGAGGAGCGGTAATTCGAATTAATCACAGCTGTTCCTAATTTCCTAATCATCTCCTGCCACTCCCATCTAATCACAGCCTCCTCACCTACTATACATAAACCCGTCTCCTACCCTTCAGTATCTCGCTCTTTTTGCAATCCAGCCCACCCCCCCTCCCCTACTCCTCCGCTAGAAAATCTTCCTCGTCCGGTGGGCAGTCAGAGGCTGAGCCGGGCGCCAAAACCTTGCCCTCGCTAGGGCTCGGCCCACCAGGGTTCGGGGCTCGCCACTCTACCGGCTCACTTCCCAGACAGCATGCAAAATCTGCTTCTTCTTAATTCTATCTAACTATTTATTAATGAGAAAGAGCGAACTGGTGAATTAATATGGAATCTACCTACACATATCTATGGTAGTACATGCATGACTGGTCATGTGACAGTTTTAGGCTGTGTGGTGTAAATGCAGATTGTTTCTGAAACGCAGCAGAAACGCCAGTGTAAACAAGGATAGTTTTCATTCTAAAACTCTGTTTTAAAATGAAAACACAGTAGTGTAAACAGAACTCAAGCCAAACACAGCATATACTCTGCAGGACAGTGGCATCCAGAAACAGGTTTGGACACCCCTGGTCTAGATAAAAAAAAGCTAACGCTGTAAAGTATTTAGTCAATTCAAAAGCTATTGTATAACATGAGTGGCTTGTACTGTAATTACTTGACTAGCATCCACTTGAAGGCTTGCACCTTGTTTTCACATAATACACTTGTGTCTGGGAAACTGTGTAATTTCTGAGTAATTTGTAATCATAGAGACACAAATATGTTCAATGAATGCTGAAGACAAGGTTCTTGGAAACCAGAGAGATGTAATAACATTTTTAACACATTGGCTGTACTCTGAAGTGCAGTGAAGGTCATTACTAAATGTGTGTGAGAGAGAATGGAAGAACAGCGAATGTGCCCAGAACTGGCCACCCACCAGTGTCAGGACAAAAAGAAACTTAAGGCAACTCTAAACGACTTATAATTCTCCAACTGTGCATGTGGCAACAATACATACACACACAGAAATCTGGCATCAATAGAGGGGAAAGCCTTTAAATCTAAAGTTGCCCGAAGGCACTCCGCAATTTAGATTACTCTGGCTTCAGCGCTACATGTAAAGCACACAACACAATACACGAAACACCCCCTCAGAGAAGAGCAGCGGATGCTTTTATGTAGCAGGACTAAAAAAATTGGAAAGTCGTACAGAGAAGCTTAAAATCATAAACGTTAACAATCTAGAACAACCTATAAAATGGCCATTTTAAAATCAAAGCAATTATATTCCAACTTCAAAACTCACCCAAAGTAACCTAGCTATAGTTATTGTCAAAGGCTCTCAAGTATTAATATAAAGTGGCAAAAAAAATGTGAACATTTACATTTGAACATTTAAAATGTCTGGATCTTATTAAAGTGGCATTTGCAAACAACTTTCTGGGACATTTTAAAATTCCTAATCCGTTTCTGTGTCGGTGATGTGAGTGGATGTATTAGATAAGTTCACATGAAATAGTTTGTGGTATTTTGTTTATAATAAAATGCAATGATTGATTTGATATATTTGTTATGTAATGCATTTATGCGTTATATAAAGCAACCATACATTGGTGGTTTAAAGGTATAGATACGCTTTATGTTTCTCTCTTCTGATGAACACAAAAGATATTATGAAAAATTGCCTTTTTTTTGTTTTTATTAATTTTTTTCATCAAAGTTGTTCAGAATATACTCTCTGTCATGAAGGTACCAAACCAACACAGATATCAAAATCCACAATTTTTTAAATCATGATTGAATTATTTATCATTAATACTTTCCTCAATTTACAGAGCATCATCATTTGATGCCTTGACTTATAATGCTAATTAACAGAGATGTATATGCTACATAACACTTGTGCAACCAACCCTTATTTAATAACTTATTAATA
>JAUCMT010000043.1:3852608-3875914 GCA_032357475.1 Enteromius thamalakanensis | reverse complement strand
TTTACATGGCCGTGCGGAACCGGGTTATTGTGAATATCCGGGTTTTAAAAGGGTTACTGGCTGCATGTAAACGCACTGAGTGTCTGCCTGTGAATGGACCATTGCCCGTTTGAATACTCTCTTTAATAAAGGTATGCAAATGGATCCACACGACTCGAGTGATTCATCACAGAATACTTCGCCGACAACGGATCCAGTGACCATGTATCAAGTCATTGGAGAGATGGGTCCCACCATCAGCAACTGACTAAAATAACCAAAGATCTGGTCACTTCTATTCAAGCACTAACAACCGCCACTGCTGCTCTAAACCAACCGGCCATTCTGCCTCCTCCCGTTGCACCACCTGCGGCAACCAAGCTCATCAAGCCTGCACGTCTAGCCTTACCAGAGAAGTATAACGGAACGCTGGGCAAATGTGAAGGATTTCTTCTTCAGTGTAAAATCTATATGAATCAGCAGGCGAGTTGTTTCAATACTGATGATAGTAAAGTGTCTCTGATTTGTTCGCTACTGTCTGGCAAAGCTTTAGAGTGGGTGACTGCACTATGGAGAGGACGTCAAATGGCGTTTCCATCCTACGTCAGATTTCTCCGTCAGTTTCGGGCTTTGTTTGATCATACCGTTGATGAAAGGAATGCCAAAGACGAACTTCTCTCGCTCAAACAGGACATGATGTCAGCCGCTGAATATACGATGACGTTCAGAACTCCAGCTGCTCAGACTGGGTGGGACAGCGATCCCCTTAAAAATCTGTACCGCCGCGGGTTGAGGGAGGAGTTACAAACAGAGCTCGCCAGCCGCTATGAGGACAGGAATTTGGATCAGTTCATGGATTTAGCTATCAAAACTGATCAATCACTTCACTCACGCAAACCACGCCGTGCTTTTACTTCCTCATCCAACCGATTCAGCCTTCCCAGCCCTGAACCCATGCAAATCGGAGCCATCCACGTCACCCCTGAGGAACGAGAACGTAGAATCTCCAACAACCTCTGTCTGTATTGCGGTGCTGCTGGTCACATCATCGCTAACTGTCAGATCCGACCTCCACGTACAAGAACTTTCCGGGTGAGTGCCACTTCCTTGTCTACTGAATTGAAAATTGATGTATGCCTTATTAACACAAAGAAAACAAAGAATTAGGACCAAGGCCTTCATTGATTCAGGGGCTGCAGGACATTTTGTCGATGAAGACTTTGCTTCTAAACATGTTCTCCCCCTCATTCCATGTACTCCTACCTTAGCCGTGGCTGCCCTCGACGGCCGACCCATAGGGACCTGGAAGATGACCACCGGCACTCGGGAGCTCACGTTACTCACCAGCTCCCTTCACTCTGAGGAATTGTGCTTTCATGTTATTTATTCACCTGAGCACCCGATCATCCTGGGCCTGCCCTGCCTGCGGCTGCATAACCCTGTCATTTCCTAGGACATGCTCCAAATCATTCAGTGGTCACCATTTTGTCACGCTCATTGCCTCCACAAGACAAGCAGACCAGTCAAACAGCCAGCACTCACCACCAAGGAAGCCTCAGACATCAGCACTTTGCCACGCACTGTATATAGACCTCCAGAAGGCCTTCAGCAAAGAAGAGGCCACCCAGTTACCACCACACAGAGCCACGGACGGTGCCATTGATCTCTTACCTGGATCCATACCACCTAAAGGCAGAGTCTTCCCCTTGTCTCAACCTGAAACCGAAAGTATGAACCAGTACATCCAAAAGGAACTAGCCAAGGGATTTATAAGGCCATCCACCTCACCAGCGTCTGCTGGTTTCTTCTTCGTTAAGAAAAAAGATGGAGGATTAAGACCTGAGCATTACTGAGCATTAAATAAAATCACCATCAAATACAGATACCCGCTCCCTCTCATACCCTCTGCCCTGGAACAACTGCGATCAGCCCGCTACTTTAGCAAGTTAGATCTGCGGAGTGCCTATAAATTGATACGCATTCGCGAGGGAAACGAATGGAAGATGGCTTTCTCCACCACGAACGGGCACTACGAATATTTTGTAATGCCCTTCGGGTTATCCAACAGCCCTTCTGTCTTTCAAGCTCTGGTAAACGACATCTTCAGGGAGCTGCTCAATAGATTTGTTATCGTCTAAATAGATGACATCCTGATTTATTCAGAGGATCTGGACACTCATATCAAGCATGTCAGAACAGTCTTGAGGAAATTAATTGAACACAACCTCTATGCCAAGCTGTCAAAGTGTGAATTTCACCAAACTTAAGTATCATTCCTCGGGTAAATAATCAGGCCGAAAGAGTAGCCATGGACGGGAAGAAGGTAACTTCAGTCGTAAACTGGCCAAAGCCTTAAACTTTAAAGGACCTACAACGATTCCTTGGCTTCGCCAACTTTTACAGGAGGTTTATTAGAAATTTCAGCAATGTCACAGTGCCACTGACCTCCATGACACGCAAGGGAACTAAACGGCTACCTTGGAACCCTGAAAGTGAGGCAGCCTTTCAAGAGTTAAAAACCAAGTTCACCAAGGCACCCATCCTACGGCATCCTGATCCTGAACGCCAGTTTGTGGTGTAGGTAGACGCATCTAACACCGGCCTCGGGGTAATTCTTTCTCAACGACAGGGTGAGCCAGCCAAACTCTTTCCTTGTGCTTATTATTTACGTAAACTATCACAGAGTTGTTGGCTTTAAAGGCAGCTTTAGAGGAATGGCGGCATTGGTTGGAGGGTGCCAAGGAATCCTTCCTAGTTTTCACCGATCACAGGAACCTGCAAATACCTGCAAACTGCCAAAAGACTCAATGCAAGACAGGCTCGCTGGTCCTTATTCTTCTCTCGATTCAATCACACATTTTAAGGTCTAATTTTTCTATTAACAAACAATTAACTACAACTTTTTTCTCAATAAAATTTGCTGCTTATTAATAGTTGGATGTAGAATATAGAAACGCTTTATATGTGTCAGACTTGTGTGCCCTTGGCCTGTGTTTTGCTCCCCATGTGTGTGACCATATTTGGTTTTCCTGTTCTCGTTTGGTCATTAGTGTCCTATTGAGTTTCAGGTGTCTTGTATGGGTCCCTCGTTAGTCTATGTATTAAAATTCCAGTGTGTGCAGTTTGTGTTGTCGGTGCTTGTATGTCTACATGTCTGCGTGGTATCCCGTGTTCCTGAGTTGAATGATTACTCGTTTGTCACACATACTAATATGCTGATTTGCTGCTAAAGAAACAGAACTGTCATTATCTGCTTGATCTTAAATAAATCTGTTGCTAATGTAACATGCTAATGTTTCATGTTTTCAACTTGGGATTCATTTTAAAAATAACTCACTTCAATTAACTTTATACATGCTGCACTTTAAAACGCTGCGGGATGTGTTACACACAGCGCAAAAGGTCATTGGCCAAAATCTATAATAAGGGCACTTTTGATTAATGTAATGTGTTGATTTTATACACTAAAACTAATAGGAACATTGTTTTGTATGTCATACTTTACTGTATAATATCAAAGTAACTTGATGAATTAAATCTATACAAACTACATAACTTCCCAGAAGTGCTGTTATTCTGGTCCTGATAGAAGTGCAGAAGCAGCTGCTATATTAAAGCGAGGATTTTGCGGGGTAACAGAGAGGTCAAAAACACAGAGAATGTCTGAAAGAGTGTTCACTTCTTTATGCCAGCCAGCGCTCAAGGGAAGTGCTCAAACTGCAGTGGCCTTTGAGGATCAGTCTGATCAGACTGTCATGTCGCCACCCTCTTCTGAACTTAAAGCAAGTCTTTCTCTCTCCAGATAGACTGGCTATTTTTTACATCTACTGTACAAGTCCTTAATAGATTATTGTTTATTTATACTGAAAAGTTTGGAATCAGAACAAATTTTATAGAAATTCAAAGTAAGGACATATTAGGTTTATCAAAAATGACAGTAAGGACATTTATAATGTTACAGAAGATTTCTTAACTTTAAATAAATCACAAAAATGTAAAGCAGCATAACTGCTTTCAACATTAATTATAAGAAATGTTTCTTGAGCAGCACTGGAGACTAGCGTAATGATACATAAATGTAGCTTTGCTTCACAGGAATAAATTTCATTTAAAAATATTAAAATAGAAAACAGTTATTTTAGATTGTAATAATTTTCCACAGTATTGCTCTTTTGATTGTATTTGCAGTACTGCTATTCAGAACAGCTTTTTTAAAGAGAAAAAGGTTTTAACACAATAAAGGTTTTCATCATTTTCCTCGTAAAACACTATTTATTTATTTATTTATTTTTTTACTTTTAATTAATGTGACGTTCCCTTGCTATATATGCTATAATTTTATATTAAAATATTGTTAAATTCAAAGTGATTTATGCTTTATGCTCAATCCATAAAAGCTAAAACCCTTGCTATAGTTTTTTCAGTAATGCACTGGCAACCACTGCTGTTTTTTTTTTAACTTTTTGCCTGATTTTGTTTTAGAGGCAAGTGTATACATATATATATATATATATATATATACACAATATATATAAACAGATGTATTTAGATGTAAACATGCAGACATACTGTACACATGCACAAAAGATGTGAAAACATCTAAATGAATTTCCCTAAAGGCAAAGCGTGTAAAGCCAATTCACACCGCACAGACAAACGACAACACTGTTGGATCAGTGCGGTACCCCTGTCAGATGTTGGTTGAAGTTGTATTGTTTTCATTTAAATTACAACCACCACGACCTCCACAGCCTTTTTTCTTTAATTCTCCGTCATTTCATTTAAGTAACGACACACAAATACATTAATATGAGTAAAATTTGGATTGTGAATATAAGATCATCCATTTCTCTCCCAGTCAGTGTCAGTTGATCAGTGTCTGTTGGCGCGGTTTGACCATGATTCTTATTCTTCATAAGATTCTAAAGGCAACTTGAGCCAACTAGTCTATTGGAGTCTGTTTGCATTTGTCTGTACAGTGTGAATTGGCCTTAAGAGACAGTGTGGGCAGATCTGTCTGCTGGCTCTTTCTTTCTTTCTTACATTTCTTTCTCACAACTGTTTGCTCTATTAATTACGTTTACAATCGCTGAGAATCCACTCTATTTCTTTAGTCCTGTGGGTCTGTATATGTAGATCTATAGAAGCGATGGTAAAAGACCGTGGAGACTGTCATCACTATTAGCAATCAGCACAGATCAATTCCAAGATGCCTGTAACATTGATTTCCTTTTTGCGAACTTCATAACAGCACACAGGAGGCTGGAGGTCTCTGTATAGATATATGAAAGCACAAGCCACACACTCTCTGCAGCTCAGACAGACGAACAGGCTGGTCCTGTGGAGCGCCGAGAGATGAAAAGCAAGATGTTGGGCTGCCGTACAGGAGCCTGTATGAGTGATGGTGCTGATGATGGGCGCTGCGGTGCTGTGTGTCTCCCGGGGAAGATGAAATTCAATAGTGCTGATGGGGAGATTTCTGCAACGGCACTCTGAGTTAGAGACTTATAAAGGCACTCGTGAATCAATATGAGCTATTTGTGCTTGTTCTTGATAGATGCCGACGTTATTCACGCTGCTGTGCTGTAAAACGGATGCAAAGGCAATAAGTGCGTTGTTTTTCTGTCACTCAGTTTTTGTTTTATGTCTGCAGTGATGAGGAGTTGCGCTGCTAGGCAACCCTCAAAATGTTTATGATAAAACTCCAAGTACTCTTAACAACTGAACACAACAAAACACTTTGAGTTACAGTGGCATGGTTTCTCGAAACTAAAAAAAGAAGTTTGTATTTTTATTTTTATTATTATATATTTTATTATTATATTTTATTTTATTATTATTATATAATTAAAATGTATCATACTTCACTGTCCTATTTGGTTATTACACTTAATATTAACTTTTCGCACAATAAATTCCTAATTTGCTACCTATTAATAGTTATTAAGGTAGTTAATAATATTTTACCCAAATCATCTTACATTGCATTCAAGATTCAATTGTTATCAGTTCACAGTGTGCATTCTCCTAGAATTAAACCCATTACCAAGGTGTTGCAAGCAATATGGCTAATATGTAAAATTAAGAGAGAAAATTAAGAAAAAATGATGTGCACATCACATTCAGATTAAAACGGCAATTTAGACACTATAAAATCTCTGCTGGATAAGTGTGACAGGTTTGGGGTCTGTTTCGTTTTTAATTGAGTAGGGTCATTTCTCTTTTAGCAGCAATATTCTCTAATAGAGGCAAAACTGAATAATAGAGGATCATGGATGAATTTAATAAATGAAGTTGGATAGAAAAAAAATGTCTGAAGTGGCAGTAAGTTTATCTTTCTTGTTATTTATTATCATTTTAACACAACAAGAGTGATTCATGTACAGTAGTACATCTATAGAAATCTCATTTGTACACACTATTCAGTAAGCTCTAACAGGCTTTGAAGTCACTTCTTTATTTTTGGACATGTATCAAACATAGCATTTTTTGATCAATAAGAAAGACAGTGTTAATAGCCCTTGCGCCAAATATTCTTTAGGTCATGAGTGTCAGGAAAACCACTGTTTCGCCAGCTCATGACGATTAATATCCCATTAAAATTGAACCAGACGTCATCCAACATTCAAAGGACTTGTACTATGCAGCTCTCTACAATCAACATATCAATTGGCTTTTTTGTCAATTCAACAGGCCGTAATAGCAGGTCAGTGGTCTCAGCAGATCGAACACACATAGTTACATGTCATTTTTTCACTTTGTCAACACTTTAAATCAACTAATTATGGTTCTTTTAGTACTAATTTACAGATTTTACATTATTATTCTTCCTTTCAGTCATTTATAATCGACATAAATAGTTAGTCTATGACAATCCGAACTTCTTGAATGTACAAATTATGATGTTCATATTAAAAATATATAATGAGTGCCCATAAAGCTCACAAGTGTTTCATCAAGCTTGCAGTTTACCTCTTTATTTAAAGTAGTCCAAATCGTATTGTTTTTGCAAGATACATGGATTCTTCAGCATGGTAGTAAACAGAAGCCGTGTTTTTATTCAAACATGGCTTTGACATAAATATTCAATCTTAATTACGTAACTTACATCTTTTCCATCATGATTAACATGCCTAAAATCACACTGTTCCCGTCCAAGACAATTTCAGTCACAGAGAAAGAGAACAGCGTAACAGAGGCGCATTTTTAGAGGCTTTGTTTAGCGAAATTCGAATCTACACCGCGTTTTTGGAACTCAGAAAGACTCCAATTAACCTGCCGCGTTTACTACTGCGAGGTTACACACAGAAACAAACGCAAAAGACATGCAGATATAAACAGACTCGTTCCAAACAAGCCCAAACTCAAAAACATTGAGAGTGAACAGTCGACTTACCCGTTTTAAGTCCATTGGTTTTGCTCAGCCCTGCTCATGTTCACCTCGCACGTGAGGCAGTCGCACAGTTACTTTTCATCGCTTTCTCCGCATTGCTGGGTGATTTGATTCCAGCATCAGACTGACTCCAGCTCCCAGCTCCTGAAGTTCCTCAGTCATGACTGTGTCAGATCCGGATCTGTTGATGGGTGTTACTGCTGCTCTCGCGCGCACACTCGAGTCCCCATCTCACCCCGAGCCTGTTCGCTTAGTAATAACGTCGCATTACCATGCAGAAATACATTAAAACACTTCTCTCTCGGATTCCACTGGTTTGCTAATTGAATCAAGCTCCTTATGTGTAATCCATCCTGCTGAATGACGAGAACGCGAGCTCTGACCAGATAGTTTTAAAGCATTAAACATGTTCTTAACTTTTTTTTTACGCAGTCGCTAGTTAGGCATTAAATTAAACGCGTCCTGTTAATGATATTAGCGTGCGACGTGCGTAATATGCAAAAACGGCAGTAATTTTAGGTAAATTTGATATTTTTAAATTAGATATATTAATGTAAGACAGTATATTTTGTATTAAACGTAATAACAACGTCAACAATAATAACAAGAATCGTAATTGTATAGGCATACAAAAACAATAAAACCGCACATTAATTTTAAAACGTGGAATATTTTGAAATATTGCCTGTAATGGTTCAGGTAGATTGGAAAATGCTTTGAAAAAATACAGAAATTAAAAAAAGCTAATTTGCACACATGAATGGAGAAACATATACAATTTCAGTCTATGATGTTTTTGTTTGATTCGGATCTTCTGAAGTGGACACAGTTTGGCCACTGAGGGGAGACAGAGAAGTCGATACTTGCATTAAAGTGAGTGTCTGTCAATAGCATTAGCATGTAATGTCCATTTTAAAGTTCGCATCTTTTCTTAAAAGTCACCTGAGAATATCTGTCAGGTAACATTTGGAGTGCGGTTTAACATCAACTCCCTGACGGATACTAAAACACAGTTAATGACTATTTGTCCTCTGCAATGCATTAAAATAATGGCATAATGTTTCTAATGACCTGCTCCGAATGGACTGTGTTGCTTGTTGACAATCATTTTGCTTAGCTTTGAGAGAAATCAAAATTAACTATGTATCAAGAGAGCTTTGTAATTAAGGGCTGAGAGCTGGTGTGTGGAGAAACTTCTGCATGTCAGATGCTCGTTATTGTTTTCTGCACGCCAAACAAACAGCGAACATTATGTAAATCATCTTGAGTTTAATGAGAACGAACTTGTTATGTATTTGACTTGTGAGGAAGAATGTGCTCTGTTTTTCCTTGTATCTGCAAAGTGGATGTTATGTGACTATACAAATTTTTGATGAGATTTGGATGGCCTATAAATTTTTCATGGTTTTGTATGCAAGTTTAAAGTCCTAAAGTGACTCAACAGTCACTATGGTAATACTTTTTTGGGGGCCTGAAGTGAAGTCTGTCTCTTGTTCAGAATATATAACTATCATTTTTTAAACGAATAGTTCACACAAAATGTAAAAAGTGTTAAACATTTGCTTTACCTAAGGTCAACAAAGAGATTTGGAAGCATTTAGCTGTACATAACTTGTTCACCAGTGGACCCTCTGCAAGTGAATGGGTGCCGTCAGAATGAGAGACCATACAGCTGATAAACACATCACAGTAATCCACGCCACTCCAGTCCATCAAATTAATGCCGTGAGAAGTGAAACAAATCCATGATTAAGATCTTTTTACTTCAAAACCATAAATATAAGTCCATTTTACTGCTTTCCCCACTGAAAAACTAGTCTTTTCTGAATCAGGAGTAAAATCATGCATCGTTTGTAAATTAAAATAGTCAAAACCAAATATATTGGTGAATTTTGATGCGAGAGGACAACAAGAGATGGGTTTTTCAGTGGAGGAAGTGTTATTACGAATTATGGACTTATAATTAAAATCAACTTAATCTTTAAAATTATCTTTATGATGAATTAGTTTCTTACAAACACACAGCTTTTAATGTTTTAAGACATTAACTACTGGACTTGAGTGGTGTGGATCACTTGTGGTTTATTGTGATGTTTTTATCAGCTGTTTGGAACTTTCATTCTGATGGCACCCATTCATTGCAGAGCAACTGATGTACATAATGCTGCATTTCTCAAAATCTGTTCCTGTGAAGAAACAAACTCATCTTAGATGGACTTAGGGTGAGTAAACTTCCAGAAAAGGTTCCTTTTTGGAGTACCTACTCCTTTAATGCACATGGACAGCAATTCTATGGGCTTTGCAATAGAAAACAGCTCAAATGGATTAAGCCGAAGCTGTCTTGTAAGTCTTGCCGTAACAAATGTACAGTACTGGCCCAGCTGAAGTGTCGTTTGGAAGCTGTACTGCACTTGCCCACACAAACACAAGTGACGCAAATGCAGTATTTTTTCCTGAGTGTTGTTCCTGAAGTCCCGGTGTCGATGGCTTCAGCTGACAGTGTCATAATGAGGAGCAATGCTGTGGGTAGGAGGGCTTCACTCATGTCAGATACACAAGCTAATGACACATGGAGAAAGCAAGTGCTATGTCCAAACGTATATCCTCAATCAAGAGAGTACTGCAGGCTTTGGATGGGGTAGCTGTCTAAAGATCCTCGCAGAGACGATAATGGTGTACATTTGCACACGTGAAACTGAAAAACACACGGTGTGCCGCATGTGAAATGTGATTACACACATGATTACACACAGCAACGATGCCGCAGAGAGAACGTTTTGATCATAAACTTCTTAAGAGCTGTCGAATGGCATTGGTGTGTAAGCGTCATGTCTCAGCGTCTGTTACCTGTAAGCACAGCACCGGGGTGTTTCTGTAGTGCAGCTGAATGAAAAAAAGCCTTTAAAGCCTCACAGCAGAACTCATTCTCATTCCCCAGCTTTGCAGGTTTCATGGCTGAACCATTACATTTCCAGAGACTTAATCAGCCTGGATTTGGCACACTGGTATTACAGTAGGTTCTTTATGGTGAAGGTTTAGGTGGTTAGCACTGACCCAATTATGCAAAATTTAAAAACACTCAAGTTTACAAGCTAACTGAATTAATGTATTTTTACATTTAAATGTACTTACATTTTTACATAATGTTAAAATAAAAATAAAAAAACACTGAATTTACATGCACAACAGAAAACTGATGTGTCAATCATTTCAATCAATACCTTTGTATCAATCATTTTCTTGGAATGCAGTTTTAATTTTAGAATTTTGTTGATTGGAAAGATTCAAAAAAAGGGGGGGGGCTCTGCTGTAAAGTTGGTGAAATGTCGCTTACAGCTTTCTGGTTCTCAACCCTCAATCTCCCCTGGAAAAAAAAAGTTGTAATGAAATGAATATGTATAGAAAAATGCATATTGCATATATTACAGAGCAATGATTCAGCGCACACATTTCATTTTATTTTGTATTTTGACCTTTTTCATTTAATCAATTTTATAACCAGACATTCCTGTAAAATAAAGTGACAGACTGCGGTGATATATGCAGGTCATCAATAATCAGCAAATTAGGAGTTTAAGGAGTGTTGAGGCAAAGGCATAGTTAATAGTAAGTAAGAATTGGTCCTCAAATTATTTGAGACCCAATTATTATTTAAATCATGATCTATTCACTGGAGAAATCATATCTGCCCTACCACTTATCTCTAGGTATATCTTTGTACCTTATTAAAGGGTGCATTATAGGGGGGTTGTAACCCAAATGTCACGGGTTCGAGTCCCAGGTTTGGCAGGGATTGTGAATAACCAGTGCTCTCTCCACCGCAGCAATGTCTGCTTACTGCTCCGAGTGTGTGCTCGTGGTTGTTCAATTCTCACTGCTCTGTGTGTGGATGGGTTAAACACATAGCACAAATTCCTAGTATGGGAAACCATACCTGGCCACTGTCCCTGTCCCATCCTTTCCTTGGGTTGGAGCTAAACTCTGCATTGCATTGGACCTCCAGGGTAAGATTTAAGAAACCCTGCTCTATACTTTATTTTATGGTATATTCTATACTTTTTTTTTATTCTTTACTTTTGCGACCACCATGATAACAGCTCTAAGTCTATAATGATTGATTATAGGAGATCAGAGACCATCGCTCCATCCAGAATCTCTCCAGTCCAGATCCTTGAAATGCCAAGCTCGATGTTGTTGCTTCTTCTCTTCAGTTCACTCCAATAATTTTCTAAGGGTTCAGGTCAGAGAACTAGGATTGCAGAACATTCATTTTGTACTCAGTGACCCATAAATTTTTTTCTTTTGTTGGTGTTGGCTTTGGATCATTGTCTTGATGGATGATCCAATAATGGACCATCATGACATTTCTAGCAGGGACAGTTAGGTTTTGATTTTTAATCTGTTGGTGTTTGATAGAATCCATGTTGCCATCAATCTGAACAAGATGCCCAAGACCTGCGGCAGAATAACAGGCCCACAGCAGTTACGAGGCTATTTAAAATTGAGGTTGTACTGAAGGGCTGTTGAATGCTTGAATCTGATTGGCTGAGGCGTGCAATTATTTTCAGGCAAATGCACATCCAAAGTAGTTCCAAACAGCTCTTGATCAAGACCAGATGATAATGTTTCAGCTATTTCAAAGATCCTTACAACCTAAAGTAGACCCAAAACCCTCAAAAAAAATGACTAAGCAAAGAAATATCCCCATGTTTAGTTGTGTACAGAAAGCATTCTCCTGCTATCTCTCCCTTCAGTATCCACACTTTTTTTACTCATAAGGGCAGGAGCAACTATTTGTAAGTTTCACATGTCTGGCTTCTGGTGTTATCCGCTTGTACAAAACAGCTCCTTTTGCTTCTTGATATTGCAAACCGGTGTGCCATATCATAATATTTTATGGTATTATTTTAATAATAAACACACTGGTTTAGAAAACAGTTTTTCTGTTTAGTGCATATTCTTTTTCTTATTATTTTCCTACAGTAAATTGGCTACCAAACTGGAAATCTCACAGTCACACAAATCGCCTTATCAACACATCCGAGTTGAAAAATAAGGTGGATTATGCTCTATATAGTATGAATATGAGTAGTACACTGACATCAAAAGTTTAGAAACAACCTAAAAAAGAGGGTTTCGGACAGTATGACATGAACCCGTTTTAATTTGTGATCATTTTGCACTGATAAGGGACAACACAAACTAAGAAAACATATTTTATTACATAAACAGTTTATACATACATAAAAGAAAATACATACATTTTTGATTCATCAGAATATTTACCATTAGCAGCTAATACAGTTCTGCATAATCTGTGCATTCGAGTTGTCAGTTTATTCAAACACTGACTTGACATATTACTCCAAGCCTCCTGAAGAATTGCCCAAAGATGATTCACACTGGTAGGACACTTCTTACGGACATCACAGTCCAGTTCCATCATAGTAGCTCAACTTTGACATGTTTTGCCATTATTATGGAATCAAAATAAAAATTATTATTGCTGGTCTTCAATAATAATATCAAGTTACTTTAATGTAAAGGATTTATGCTGACATCATCCAAAACTACACTTTGCCCAGGGTGTTTCCAAACGTTTGGAGGGCAGTGTATAAATACAAATTCCAATGTACTAGATCTGCCTTGTTGTTACTGTCACATGACCCACCACGTCAGTTTCACTGCCATTAATAAATCCTCTCTCATGGCCTCATGGGATAGTAAAGTATCCATCAAATACACACATTTCAGAATCCAGACAAAGGTAGATTATCTGGATACTTTTTGCCTACTATTTAATACATAATACCTGCCTTACATAGTTAGTTTTATGCATACTACTGTATATGTGACTGTTGACCACAAAACCAGTCAAATTTTCGAAACTGAGATTTATAAATCATCTCAAAGCTGAATAAATAAGCTTTCCATTGATGTATGGTTTGTTATCTAATATCTGAGGGTGCAATAAAATTTAAATACTGGGAAAATCTCCTTTAAAGTTATATATTAGTTATATATTATATTAGTAATAAATTTTTTTAGTTTTAATATATTTGCTGTAGGACAAATATCTTCATGGAACGTGATCTTTACTTAATTTTCGAATGACTTTTGGCATAAAAGAAAAATAAATGACACTGCTTTATACAGCCCAGTCTCATGGAATTTTGTACATATTTTACGAGGTGGCTAATTCGTACAACCTCACTCGTATAAATTTATACGATTTGTGCTAAATCATAAGTATTTTGCGATTTGCCAATTTGTGGTAATTCGTACGACCTCACTCTCATGATTTTATATGAATTAGCACGAACTTGCCACCTCCTACGAATATGTACAAATTGGTCGTGAGACTGTGTTGATTTTATCAGCAATAGCTGGCGAGATGAAATGAAAATGAGAGCAATCAACCACAGATTAGTGTCAAGCAAAGGAGGGGGTTGGGAAAATAAATTTTTGAGCGAATTGTTTGGGAGTCCTTGAGCAAGTAAAGCAAAAATAAAAGTTTCTAAGACCATGAAAGTGTTTTTTTTTTGGCTTTGCATGCATGTCAACCTTTTTTGGGGGACTCCACACTTCAGAATCCAGATGGAAGTAGGTTATCCGGATACTTTTTGCCTACAATTTTTTTAATACTATGAAATCGGACATAATACCTGCCTTACATAGTTACAGTTTTATGCATACTATATGTGACTGTTGACCACAAAACCAGTCAAATTTTCAAAACTGAGATTTATACATCATCTCAAAGCTGAATAAATAAGCTTTCCATTGATGTATGGTTTGTTATTTAATATCTGAAATCTCAGGGTGCAATTAAATTTAAATACTGGGAAAATCTCCTTTAAAGTTATCTAAACGCGAGACAAATTTCTAGAAGTTTCCACTGGTATATCGCCCACACACAGTCTCACTTATCGATGGTGAATGATTTCTAAATGGGAATGAAAAGTGATGGATGAGTGTGTGTTTCTGACTGTCACAGTACAATATAAATGTGTGACTGATTCTGCTGCTTCTCTTCAGGACTGTAATCTTGTTCAATTAAAGTGAACTCAAAGCACATCATGCTTCACAGTGAGGGTTTCCATTGAATGTGAAGTGATATGTGACGACGCCAGTGGCAGGAACCCAGGGTTTGATTAAAATTTATATTTGTGAACACTAATTTTGTTTTCAAGCTCTACCAATAATAATGATTTATCTATTATTACGGTAAAAATCACAGAATTAGCAGAAAACTTGTGCCTTTTGGTGTGGATGTAAGCAGTTTCTGACATACATTGTGTTTCTATAAACCATAGCACTTGGAGTAAACAAATTAATAACGTGTCTTGTTTGACAGAAACATTGCCAAGGTTACTGACTGCACAGAACAATTGAGAGCCAGAGCTGTGAATTGTTCAGTGATTAAATCCAATTTACATTTACATGTTGACTACAATGTTTTGTTTATCTACAATTACAAACATATTATTTTACTTTGAAGCAGTGACATAGTTCCTGCCAACTTGTCTTGCACTTTTTGTTTAAACTTTTCTGATAACTTTTGACAATGTGTTTAAAGTTCTGGTAGACATTCTATTAATTATAAGTAACTTTGCAACATGTATGGAAGCCCGTTTCCGCCACTGAGGTAATTGCAATTTTCTCACAATATGACACAATTGCCAGTATAAATTTCTCAGGTTTGCGAGAAACTCACAACTGCATGTAATGAAGTTAGAACTGCATTTCAATTTTGAACTGAATTGTTATATATAAACTCACGATTGAAAAACAAAAAGTCAGAATTGAGAGATAGAAATTCAGATTTGTGAGAAAAGTAAGAATTGCGAGATAGAAATTCGCAATTGTGAGAAAAGTAAGAATTGCGAGATAGAAATTCGTAATTGTGAGAAAAGTAAGAATTGCAAGATAGATATTCGCAATTGTGAGAACAGTCAGAATTGCGAGATAGAAATTCCTAATTGAGAGAAAAGTAAGAATTGCGAGATAGAAATTCGCAATTGTGAAAAAGTAAGAATTGTGAGATAGAAATTCGCAATTGCGAGTAAAATCAGAATTGCGAGATATTTTTTGTTCATTGGCAACAGTGTTCCATAAGAATATCTGAAGTGGACGAACAAAAATAAAGTGCTCCCGAAAGGATATTTTTTTAACCTTTCTTTAACTTTCCTTATCTTTAACCTTTCATATTTACATCAACATAATGAAAACTTGCTTTCTGATGAGCACTGTGGTGCACTGTGGTGCTCACAGTAAACTCTAAACTACTACGTAAGTATTTCGGAAGTTTACATTTTTATAGTATTTATTAAAAAAAAATATATATATTTTGGTAGTATTTTTTAGTATTGCTTTATAGGATCCTTGTTACATTACATACTATAGTAATAGCAGTAAATTCTCTTAAACAAATACATAAATGTTTCAGAATATTACCTTATTATTGATTTTTATGTAAAAAAAATGTTGAAAAACATTTTGGTGTACGTTTTCGTAACATGATTTTACAGTGTCTTTGTTACATGTTCTTACTATAGTATAGGGTGACCATACGTGCCATTTTCCCCGGACACGTCCTGGCCAGGATTTCTATATTTTTTCCTTATGTTTCCAAGAATGTTTCCTTTCTTGATGTACAAATCAAAGCAATATAGAAATCCTGGCCAGGATGCGTCCGGGGAAAATGGCGCGTATGGTCACCCTACTATAGTAAGACAATAAGTAAGCAATAGTAAGCAATTACTGTACATGCAGATTTCTAAAGATTATTTTATTTATTTATTTTATTAGTTTACATAAAAAAAGATTATGTAAAAAATAATATATATTGTACATTTTTTGTGTGTATAAGTGTATATATTACATTAAAATGTGAATCTAAATGAATTATACATTTGTAATAGTGAGAGACCATTTATTGTAGATGTTTATGTCATATACACTTAATCGAACTTCTTCATGCTACAGAATTAATGCATAATAATAAGAAATAGCATATTTTGGCAGTAATAATAAAATATTTTTGATGTTTTGGTTGTGATTTGTTTGAGCGAACTGTGAGTTTCTAGCTGTTTAATTGATTGTCTGTCTGTCTCTCTATGTAGGCAAAACTCTCAAAAATCCTGTCACACCACTGAACTGATTATGAAGTTGAAGTCCAGCGCCGAAGGGCACTTCAGCTATAACGAGCTTATCGTCTCATTTGTGTGTCAATCCCAGAGAAACCTGCAGTGAATATCTACACTGAAACAGAAAAATCCTGAGTTCATGTGTGTGTGTGTGCGTGTAGGACGGAGTCTTCAGCCTTCAGGACACAATCTGAACCGATGGAGCAAACTGACCTTCACTAATTTAGAAGAACTCCGCGTGAAAGATCTGACAATCCTATTCCCAAATAACAGCACTCCATTTGCATTCATGCATTAAGTGTCTCCGTTTGATGTTTACTTCAGCGGAATTCATATAACCTCAGATTTATTTGAAGAAATGGGCACAAACATGGATACAATCTTTATCAAGTACTCTGATGCTTGTACACTGTAATTAATGTCAATTGCTTTGCCAACCATCAAGAGGACTGACAAATGTAGAGCCAGTGATGTAGTTAGCGGTCACAGTGCAGTTCCTGGATGAAACCATCAATCCAGCACACATACAGTATCAGACGTGTGGGTGGGCTTCAGAGCACAAGGCTAGAAACTTGGCTGCTTTGTATTTTAACAACTTTAACCTTGGAATCAATAACCAGGATGGTCATTTTCTTGATTTTCAAAATCCTTGCTCATGTGCTCATAAAAGACGCCATTGTAAAAGGAATATTTCACTAAAAGTTAAAATTCTGTCATCAGATACTGTACTCAGCCCCATGTTGTTCCAAACTGTGATGTTTTTTGTAGAGTATAAAAGATTTTTTGAGAAAGGATATTAAGATGCGTCACTATCAACACAAGTGGATAACACTAAAACAGTTGCTTTTTTTAATGACGTATAATAACCTAACTCGGGACATGTTGAAACTAGCTAGCGAGATTTAAACTTTGCCAGGTGAAATGATTCGAAGTCAAGAAATGTAGAAAGCACAATGTCTTATCAGTCCTGATCTTTTGTGTTCAAAACAATCAAGGTTTCAGGTTTGGAACAATACAATGGTGATGTGATAAAAAAGCTTCATCCATCCAATATAGCAAAACCTTATTTCGTTTTTACATTGATGAGCCAGTGCTATGTACATTTGGAATGGTGTTTGTCCATGCAAAATCATTTCCATGTTGCTCAGGAACTGCGGATGTTTTCTAGGGTGTCCTGGGTGGTTGGCAGGTGGTCAAAAGAGTGCAAATTTCTGTTATATATTGGACACTCCATGAATCTGGTCCCTCCATCCCTCGCCCTGAATATCTCTGATTCAGCGTCTGCTTAGAAAAGTATTAAATTAGGCCCATAATTAGAGTGCACTTTACCTAAATGAGCACTAATGAGTAATTAGCTCTTATGTAACTCCATCATTGGTTAGTTTTCCTGTTGGACTGAGCTGCTGGGTCAGACGTGCCGGGCATAGTTGCCTGTTCATTTCACTGTGGATTGCTTCTAGTAGCGTAAACAATACAGCGTGGCAATAAGGTCAAAGCTTTAATTCTCAGGAAAAGCATGGACTGTATCTTAAATGCATTATCTTAATTATCTGTATCTTAAATCTTAAAAGTCACTTTCGATAAAAGCAAGGTAAACATACAGTTTTTTTAAATTAATAATTGACGAAAAGTGATATGGTCATATACTGTGGTCAAAGAGATGCCTGGAACTATGTTCCCTGTGTGTTTCCCTGAAAATAATTGCACAACTAGCCTAGCAGATTTAAGCATTCAATGGCCCCGTAGTTCATTTTTTTCCTCATTAATGTGCAAACATATTGGCAGAAAAAGAGAATAGTTTACATTTTTGCAGATTTATATAAAAAAAAAAAAACCCGAAATATCACATGGTCCTAAGTATTCAGACCCTTTGCTCAGTATTTAGTAGAAGCACCCTTTTGATTAAATACAGCAAAACATTCTTACTCCCAAGTCGTCACATTTTGACGTGAAGGGCCCTCAGTTGTAATTAATATGAAACCCTGCTGACACTATTTTTTTTTTTATTTTATTGTCATAATTAAAAGATGTATTGGGTAAAAACACTGGCATTATTGCATTTATGTAGGGGTGTGATTTTTCAATGTAAACAGTCAAAATAGTTTTATTTAAATTATATTATTTACACATTTATGAGCACGTAACCCAACCCCTGCCCCTAAACCTAGCATCTGTCAATAAAACACACGTGTTGAATAAAGCCATGAGCATTTTTTGGAAAGATGCAACAAGTTTTTCACTCCTGGATTTGGGGCTCCTCTGCCACGATCAGAAGAAATGGACAGCACCTGAGTTAAATATATTTGCGTCACACCAAAGGGTCTGAATACTTAGGACCATGTGATATTTCAAGTTTTTGATAAATCTGCAAAAATGTCAACAATTCTGTGTTTTTCCGTCAATATGGGGAGCTGTGTGTACATTAATGAGGAAAAAAATTAACTTAAATGATTTTAGAAAATGGCTGCAATATAACAAAGAGTGAAAAATTGAAAGGGGTCTGAATACTTTCTGTACCCACTGTATATGTGTGTGTGTGTGAATACATACAAATTAAAACGCATACACATAAATATGCAAAAGCACACATGATGATCGTTTGAGCATGATGATGATAATATACGCTCTTTCAGTATTGTGGTGACAAACACTAGCAAAAAAAAATAATCCTTCCCACTTTATTTCCATTTTCGGTTGCATACAATGG
Organism: Enteromius thamalakanensis; assembly: GCA_032357475.1. Taxonomy (NCBI): domain Eukaryota; kingdom Metazoa; phylum Chordata; class Actinopteri; order Cypriniformes; family Cyprinidae; genus Enteromius; species Enteromius thamalakanensis. Next base: position 3,856,686 of record JAUCMT010000043.1, on the reverse strand, counting down.
CACAGCATGAGGTTTTCAAAACTATTAGATAAAGATGTTTTAACGTGCAATTTATCAGCATAATGCAGTAACGCAACACAATGGCCATTTATGCCGCGCTATGTGATATTGCTTCACTCCTTTTCATTCCACTCTTGGGAAATGTCATATTCATAATGACTCGGTGCTTGAGCGCTTTCATGAGACTGTTTCGTAGTCTTTTGTCTGAGGTCTTGAGGGTGAGCTGACAACTGATTTCCGCTCTTTCCCAGACGTCTTGATGGAGCTAAATTGAGAAGGTTCTGGATGGAAATGTGGAGTGATTGACACAGTGTAAGTCACACAGTGAATGAGTCACTTTAGCTTTTTGCTCAACAGATGAAATATAAAAAGTTGTAATTTTTTTTACACCCACAAAAAATAATTAAAAATGGAATGATTGTGTATTACATTGCTATTACACTGTTACAACATTGTAATACGTGATAAGTCTAAATCCCCTGTTAGATGACATTTTAATTTCAGGTTGTTCTCATTTTTGTCTCATCCTCAGACACTGGTATTGTGCAAAATCAGAAACACTTCTAGTTAAAACCCCAGGATCTGTTCTTATGTCATTTGTCTTTTTGTGACATTGTGCAGAACTATTATTCCATCACATTAGGCACAGAAAATGAAACATGTGCTCATTATACAAGCCTGATTGAACAGGTTAACTCTACTGTGTGTCTTTGTACTTTCTCTCTTCTCTCTTTTTTGGCCCAACAGTTTGGATAGTAATTTTTCTTCAATAAAACACCTTCATGAAGCATTAAAGTGCTTATGCAAGGATTGTGCATAACAAAGATAATTATCTAAACATGGGGTTGGCTAACAAGAAGTATTTGGGAAACTCGTTTGAAAGAAATGAAATACCTCTTCATTAGTAGTGACTAATAAGATGCTCAAAGCTTAAGTAAAATCAAAGAGAGGAGTACAAGTCTCTCTGAAAGCAGAAACTGCTTTGAAAGAGCAGCTTTATTTGGTAATTCTCACTGGAGTGCTGCATTAATTTAAGCGTTTTATAAAATTTTAAGCTGTTTTAGAGATTTACAAGCTTGAGTCCTGAAAAAGTACCATCAATTATCTCTGAAGACTCTATCAAGGGAGTATTATGAGGAACAAAATGCACCAGCTGGAGGAGTCCAGAGTTTAAGACAGCAGGACAAGATCGTGCCAGAGCCGAACAGATTTCAATTTCTGCTCCTGCAGCTTTCTTGGCTTTCTTCTGAGAGCGCGATCTATAGGTGTGCCATTTCGGCTACATTAAATTACAAAAATGATTCCCATGGGTCATACAGGTACCAAAATGTATATACCATGGCGATGTTAAGGTGTGAAATGTTTTGGTAACTTTTGTATAAATTAAACCATGTCTCACTTGCTACATGCATTTTACCATGAGATATTGCCCGCACTCTTGTTGGTCTGAAAGAAAATTCAATTTGATTCTTTACCACTTGGTGCCGCTATCGGAGCAGATACAATGGCCCTTTTACTGGTAACGCTGTACACAAAGCAGCACTGAGCTCACATATCTTTATTAGACATTACAGACATTATCAGACATGAAAATGAGAATAAATCACCAAAGATTAGTGTCTCACAAAGAAGGGGTTTGGAGAAATTAATCATTGAACGAATCGTTTGGGAATCACTAAGCAAGTAAGGTAAAAATAAACGCATATTATAAGACAATGAACGTGCATCCATGTCAATCTGTTTTCAAAGACTTCAAAAACCTAAATATTTACTTTCATAACCCATAATAGGTGCACTTTAAGCCACATACACATCTCAAGAGCATGTTATGTACATGCATAAACGGTTTCATTTCGGTAACTTCTATACAAAAAAGTGGAGCAGCAGATTTTTTTTCAGCGTTTATAATTGTTGCAAATCATTAATAACTGCAAATCATTATATTAGTATGATTTCTGAAGGATCATGGAAGTACACAGGTATTGGGGACACTTAATCAAGTTCTTTCTTCTGTGTAACACAAAATCCCCAAGGTGCTTCTTTAACATACAATAAAAAGTGCTCAGAGATCCCCTAAAGCTCACTGATGTATTAAATAACAGAATAGAGTTTAAACAGAGGAATCCTGTCATCGTAAAGATCGTAGAGCTGCATGTGGAGCTTCAAGATGAACTTGTTAGTAGTTTAAAAGTTAAAGAAAGTAGTAAAACTTGAAACCATCTTGTTAGGGCTGTGAAGTCCGTGGTAAGAAAATGATAAAAACATGGTAGCCAGACAGTATGAGGATGAAGTGAGCGTGAAGGATAATTGACAGACGAGTGATCGGAGGCAGACACACACCAGGCCTCAGTGGTTGAGCGGCTAGAAAGACAATTTATAGAAAGACATGTCTCCAGTTCTTTGAGTTAGTTACATTTAGAGTTTGCTGGAAGCCATGTGACAAAACCTGAAAACCTTTTAGAAGAAAAAGCTCTAATGTTGGTAAAACTGAAGTAAAGCTATATTTGGAAACCGCATGCACTCTGAGACTCATGTTAACACCAGCTAGTCTCTAAACACACTTTTGACTCACAGCAAAAAGTCTAGTTCTCATATCACAGTTTATTAGCTTAAAGTGACCAACCACTGCTCATGGAGTGATTTTATTTGAGATAAATGGATGCATGCTCATTTCAGACCAATTTTAACCAACAAATGGCACATTTCTGCATTGCTTTCAGAAGCTATTGCAATCAGTCAAAATTTTAGGAAAACTTCAGGTCATTTCTGTTGACATTCCTGTGTGTTATTGCTTTAAACGAGCTAGACGCAACAGTTTTGTATGTTGGCTGGAAGCAAGATATTCAACTGCCGTTGAAAAGACACTGAATACAAAACACTGGGTAATATATTATGAAACACATTCATTTTAATCATTATTAGACAATCATGCAATCAACTGTATCCACATTTAAAAGGTTTATAAAGCAATTAACTCCAGGTCTGTATGATAAATTATAGTCCAATGTATAGTCCTTGTGCCCCAAGAGCAATACATAACAAATCTGATGTGCGAAGATAAGTGATTCCAAATTTCAAATGATACCAAAGACTGGTTTCAGCTGTGCCAGACTGAATCAACAGTTGTGTGGAAGCCGGAGTCAAACCAGAGGATCTCTCAGAATCAAACAAACAGATCTTTAAAATGAAAATGAAACCATCTTCTGAATGATTAATTAGTCGTCTGTGGCTTTGCCTACTGATGTCAGACACCTGTGCTGGTAAAAAGTCACACGCTCGTAAGGAAATGTCAGTCTGGGTTTAATCCTCTGCTGATATGTTACTTTGATGTCATGTACAGCAATACTTCCCCCGAAGCTAAAACAGCTTCTGTTCCGAGATACACTTGCCCATAGTTTTTCAGGTAGCTTTGCAGGTAGGTTTTTTCTTCATCTTGGGAGACATTGTTCTCCACAGTTCTTCTGGATTGAGTCTGTCTCAGTTTGTTCTGCTACTTCATGTCTGGATGATCAGATCAGATCTCTGTGTGAAGCACTGGCTGATATTAGACTCCTTGTGCAGACTATAATCTCACTGCATTATTACAGTTAATGACCAAAATAATGTGTAGAAATGTAAACTGATTTAAGACCATTTTTTGCTGGTGAAAATAATAGTGGCCTAAGATTTCTGCACAGGACTGTACTGTATATCAAAACTTAACTTTGGATTAGTAACAAGTATTGAAAAGAACTATTTAAGAAGTATTTAATAGTTAATAACTCGAATAGTTGTCTATCATAGCAACCCATACATCAATTAAAAGCTTATGTGTTCAGCTTTCAGACGCTGTATAAACCTCACGGTTCTGACTGTGGTCCTGAGTCACATATTTAAGTCTAGTTGTATGATCATAGTTCTTTTAAAAGCACGATGGAGAAAAGAACACATAAACACTCCTCAAAAGCTACGTTCATATTTGATTAGGGCTGTAACGATTCGCGATCTGAAACCGAAATCGTGACACTCGGATCCACGATCCTGTGTCGCGGTGTGATAAGAGAGAATCGCGACACACCCTGTGACTACCTTTCCAATA
>JAUCMT010000043.1:3792748-3830574 GCA_032357475.1 Enteromius thamalakanensis | reverse complement strand
CCAAACCCGGCGAATGGAGTTAAGACCAAAAAGATCTACTGCTCATCTGACCACAGGACTTTCTTCTATAACTCCTCTGGCTTATCCAGATGGTCCCTGGCAAACTTCAGACGCTGAATTAAGAGGAACCTTCTGTCTTAAACCATGAGGTCTTAGTGTATTACTGATAGTAGCTTTGGAAACGATGGTCCCAGCTCTCTTCTAGGCATTGACCAGCTCCTCCCGTGTAGTTCTAGGCCGATTCTTCACCATTCTTAGCATCATTGATAAGCAAGTGATCAAATACTTATTTGACACAGTAAAAAAATCCTACAATGGGATTTCCGAATTTGTCTTTTTAGATTCTGTCTCTTACAGTGGAAATTCACCTATGCTGAAAATTGTGGACCCCTCCATGATTTTTAAGTAAGAACTTGTAAAATCACAGGCTGATCAAATACTTATTGACCTCACCGTAGTACTTATGAGAAACTGTAATATTAACGCAGGTTTGAAAAAACTACCATGACAATAGTATATCATGTCATCCAGTAGGAAAGTGCTGTGACCTGTAAACATTCAGCATCATAACGGCACCAGCAGTGAAATTCATTTAATTCTCTCAGAGGATCAAAAAACAAGGTGGGCTGGTTGATTTAATTCATCAGCATCCCCCATGCACACAGTTACAGCGCTGCAGCACGCTAAAACACCTCTAATTCAATCTGCTCCCCGCTCTTTGTTAAAACAGCAGTCACATCAGTAATATGCTCAGAAACAGGAAGACTGAACTAATTTAATGTGGCTCCTCGGAACACTGTGAAGACATGAGGCCGTTCTCTCAGTTAAAAACAAAAACAAATACTCTCAAAGTAAACCTAACTAATAACAGCCCACAGCATTGTTTGTGCAACTCTGTAACGTTAATTAATGCAAATTTGATCCTTTTCATGTTTACAGAATAATCTACCCAATTAGTAGATAGAAAAGGAGCATTTTCCCCACTCAGTATTTAATAGTCATGTGCTAACAGTTACTAGCTATACTGTATGACTTGTCATCATTTCTTTCTTGTCTTCCAATGTCACTAATTATTTTATGCTTTTTTTATTGAAGTTTATGGTCTTAGAATTTACTGTATGTGCTGAACTTATTTATTTTAATTATTATTTATGATTTATAACTAATGTTTTGGTTCACTTTATATTAGGTGACATTAATTACTATGTACTTACATTTGGTACAACGAACTTATTGTGTACATACCTGTTTTTACATAGTACTTATATACATATATTTTTACAAATACTGTACATTTATGTTTATGATCATTAACAAAAAATATGATAAAAAAGAATATATCATTAATAAAAAAGACAATTGCAACAAGTTATCTTTGATCCAATTGCAATATCTCTTTGATGAACTTTGTTATAACAACGGCCTTTATTAAAAGCATTAATAATAATTACAATAATAATGGTTTATTATTAATTTGTAATTGTCATTTTGTGTGCAATTTCTACCTAATGTCTATCTGGGAACAGTGAACTGGGGTCAAATAATTACAATTATACAGGTACAATTAAACATATGACTATTAACAAAAACTTATTAATCATTAATCTGGAATTTTCATTTTTGTGTGTAATGTCTACATAATCTTTACTATAATTAATAACACCACTGGATCATATCCAACTAATGTAATGCAATATTGTGTTTTATAATGTTATATAATTTCTTAGAATATTTTGGGGTGCTGATTCCAAAAAAAATGGCAGCTTTGCTTAAAAAAAAAACCTCACTTTCTAACAAAATATGATGTGCGTTCTGTATTGTTTTGGCTTCCAGCAAACATTTGCAAGCTGAAGAAGTCTTGTATTAGCCATTAATCAACTGCCAAAAAGACATGATTTTGGTCTTCCTCTGAGATTACAACTATTTTCACACGCATAAATGATTCTGATTTCAAGGTTAGAATTACGGCTAACCACAGAAGAAAAGCAAGAATGAGCCAGATGTTCTTTGCACATCTGTGGCTGTTTTACTCCACCCAAACGGCAACAGCAAAACTGTATACGGCGGAAAGTTTTTATTGATATTTCTTGAACTCAGCATTATCAATAATATGCCTTCTTTATAACAATATTAACATAAACTGGCATTTTTATGTGAACACTCTGTGAAGGGTGAGACCGAATAGACAACGAGGCGTACTGTACAGAGAAAAATGCTGCTCTGTGCTTTTTATCTCCTCTGAAGCCGCTTTATACCAGAAGATTTAATGATGAGAGCATCAGGTCCATACCCACTGGGAGAAGATAAATACTGGGTGAAATCAATCCTGCCTTCAGATGACTGAACAACATGAACACTGGGAGCTCAGCTGTGTTTCATCTAGAGTTCAACACCACTGCACGAAACCTTGGGTACTCGCAAACAGCAAAAGATCCCAGACTATTATATTTTTTAGGTTTAAGGTCCAGTTCCAAATATGGATAAGTAGATGTAAGAGAAAAGAAACAACTGCGTCATCATCACTGCTGGTGACATCAAAATGCAGAACATTCTAACAGATCTAACACTCTAAACCGTATCCAATCAACTGAAAGGGGATCACGTCACATGCAAGAAAGCTAATATAAATTGGGGACGAGGGGCATCATGGCACACATTAGTGTCTATGACCAGAGCTAGTGCTTTAACATTACTGTCCACTCAAACAACTGTAATAGCTTTCAAAGCGCTCACTTAAGAGTGAAAAAACAGACTTTGGTTACGCAGTGGAGTCAATGAACTTTTTTAGAGCTTTTCATTTAAACAGAAAGCTCTGTGGCGGACGCTAGCCTCTTGCCTTTAGAGCACTGATGCGCCACTAATGGAGTGTCTCAGTGCTTCACAAGAGCTGATGAAAGCCCACCGCTGTTTTCCGTTTGGTAAACAACATTTATAGGCCGTAGCGTGAAACCCGTTCAAGTAAGAAAAAGAATCAAAAGCTTTAATGAATGTCTACTGCAGCATAAATCACAGAGAAGTGAGCAACAGCAGGTCAGTTTATTTAGCATCTGTGTTCTGTGCCTGTTATCTGTGTATTATAGGACTTGTAGTGCATGTAGTTTATATTCAGTATCTATTTATAAATCTAAAATAAGAACAAATTAATAGAAATTAAAAGCCATAAAAATAAATAATTTTGGATTCAAATTAACCCTAAATATTTTTTCATGGGCATTTAAATTTTTTATTTTTTTTTGGAAGTTTCATTTAGCAAATTAACTCTTCCTATATTGTCCTGCACAAGTACAGTATATTGCACTGTATACAAATAATTCAATATATATTCAACTCTATATAAAAAGCTGGCAGATAATGTAGTTGCGATAAAATAAAAAATCACCAAATCTGAACAAATTTTACTGGGGTTATTATAAATGAACAGCATCGACTTTTTAAAATGTATGTTCTCTCCTAATCCAAATGGCAATGCATTCCCTCCAGTCATTCACATAAGATCACAACTCCCAATGGAGAAAATGAAGCCCCAGCCATTTGAGAAACCCTTTCAATCAGATGCAAGTCAGTAACTGCTCGTAAGTGTCCAAAATTCAGAGTTGAGCCCCATCCTGTTTAATTCCTATTTTGCAGCATGTTATGCAGTGGCCTACTAGTGATGTAATGACTCAGCTGGCCATTCGGTTTTATATCCCGTTTAATGTCAAGATAAAAAGAGAGCATGCATTAAATGGATACCAATAATTACGTAATGTAAATAGAGTCCTGGAGGGAATGAATCTGGGAAGCTCTCTTGAGAATTGCCTTTATTTGGACCCATGCTGCAATGCTAACAGTAATCCTCCGCGATAGCGTGCCTGTGCCAGATGATTTGAATAGCTACAGCCTAAGGAATAGAAGACATAAAAGAGAAAGCAAGAGCTCTAATCACACACACACACACACACACACACTGCTGATATCTCTCCTCAGCATAGGAGGAGGAGAACATCACTTGGAGACTGATGCCACTACATTCACGAGGAAGAAACGACACATGTAAGAAAACTTTGGACATACTGTATAAGACAAGATCCAAATTGGAATAATCTTCCTCTTAAAAGCAAAATGCAAAAGGCCTGTTCTTTACAAAGACACTGTTGGAATGTTCATGAAGTGGGAGTCAATTTTATGCACCGTCCTCGTTTTGTCGTTCAAATGCAGGACGCTCCGCAGGAGCCAGAGTCATACACAACACCATATCTGCAGGATTCCACGTCAAATTTAAAATTTAAACAAGCAAAGTCAACATTATATAACATACTGCACTTGCTGATGCAATAATAATGTGTTAAAAAAACAACCAGATTGTGTCAATACTCATAAAATCTTTATCGTGAAATAATGTTTAGTCTTTCCTCCCTGTCAGTAGAAATAAGTGCCAAATATGATTTGAGGAACCAAAACAACCAAAGAAAGAATAAGATTGTATGCATAATGCAAAACATTTCATTGTAAACAAGAAATATTATTCCATTTAGTACGTGATCTGTTTTTTTCACCAAATTTAAGGCCGCTGAATTTCATGACATCATTAAAGATCATTCTGTGCTGAAAGAGGTTAAATATTTTCTAAATATATTCTGTATGTGTGTGTCTTTATATACACATAATTAACATAAACAATAAAAACACATATATTATGTTGACAATTTTGCTTATGCATGACCAGCACTAATATATTATATAATATAATAATTCAGAGGATGGCTTGAGGGTGAGTAAATCATGATTTTCATTTCTGGGTAAACTATTTCCCCTTTAAAGGCGATAAAATTTAATTTCAACATGGGCCTGTTGACATTGACCCTGACAAACCCAAAACCATCTTAAACACTGAACACATCCTGTGTTTAATGCTATGAGTTTATATTTTTAACTGTACTGCACAATTTTGTCTTTATATATTCAGGTGTATGTGGATTTTGCATGAAAAAATACCTAAAAACCTGTTAAGTCGCCTGCTTTTTCACTCCGATACTGATACTTGCATGGACTTTTCCAGCATTTCTCACTCTACACTCCATCCCTCATGCTCAGTAATGTTTATTCCTCAACACTAACTCTGTCCTCCATCACGCCGTCCATCACCCAGCGGCTGATTGATTTTCCTGATGTGGCCTCAAGCACATTCACAAGCTCTGTCTGTACAGAACAGCACAAAACACCAATTCTGACTGAGATCTGCTCCAATTCCACTTCCTGCGCTTTTCAAAACTTTATTAGCCTGGTTTGGCATTATTTTAGGATATTAATGAGCAGGACTGATTCAAAATGTTAAGGCACAGGGGATTGAACTCAAGCAATGTCCCATTTCAAATATAAATCTAGGTCCTTTTTTCTCCACTAATGAGCACATTATGACTCCTAAATTTGCTCACTGGAAAACACTAGACTAAATAAATGAATGCTGACAGAATAGACACGACCATTAAGACGTTTCGGTTGCCGAGTGAGACTAACACGACTGATGTCTAACATCCCAGCACAGGAGACGAGAGACATGTGGACAAACTGGACCAAACACTTGAGCAGCTCCATCAGTTAGGGGATCCAGCTGGACCTGTGACAGCCACACACAAACACATCCACAACACATGATAACACACCACTCGGAAAATATATCAGCGTGGTTCTGTCAGGAATGTGTCCAACTACACAACTTGTCAGTAGGTTATCTGAACACTACAAGAGGTGGCCGGTCTGTCTTTATGGCATACATAATTAGGATGTGTTATAAACATGTCCATCAGATGTGATAAGGCATATCAGTAACACTTCCCTCCCAACTATTTCACTAGTTTTCCACTATAGTTTCACTATTAACTAGTAGCTTATTAACATGCATACTGGCTTTTTATTAGTACTTAAAACTCTACTATAGCGCATATAACTACAGTATACATAAATAGAAAGGAACCTATATTAAAATTATGACTACTTATAAAAATGTTTTAATACATTTCTGTTTAAACAACTTTTGTGAATTTGTGAAGCCTAAATCAAATCCACAGAATTAAAAAAGTAAATGTAAGCTATCATCAAATTACACTAGGGTTGCTTCAGTAAAGCCTCTTTTAATCACTTGTTATCAACCACCTTTTTCCAAGATAGACCAAAGTTGAAATTCCAGTGAAAATATTTTGAGGACAGACCTTATTTCAGGCATTCAACCAAAAACCCATGCAACAAACCTACTGACTTTAGGACAACGGAACCAGAAGCACTTCAATGCAACTAACAACACAGGGCTTCAGACTATTCTTCCCATTGGTTGCTCTTTTAAAATAATTTTTCTCAGTTGGCCACACAAGCATATGATTTAAACACTTGGCAAACACAGAGGGTTTATAAAAGGCCTCCATAGGATAACGTGAGGTAAAGAGCAATAGTGCTATAGTGTACGAAAATAAAAGTAGAAAAAGTAAAATTTGCAGTCTGGGGCCCTATAATAAAAAAAATTGGTAAGTGCAATTACAGTTTCTAATATCTACTGTATATTATGCTCAATTAAAATGAATGATGTTATAATTCTATACTTTTTTGTTTATATTATTCTTTATAATAACAGTGAATGAGCAAATATAATTAAATATCCAATATCAACTAATACAGATGAAATAAAAATCTCTATTATCGACCAATAATGATGTGACACCAATAAACTGTAGTAAACCGTAGTTTTTACAATATTTTTAACTTGATACTTTCCTGTGTTAGAACATAATGTTTATGTTAAGATGCTTAGATGTTAGCAAGACGTAATATGTGAAGCAAAAGGGGTGAATTTAGAGGCAAAACTAAGCGTTTTAGCAAGAACAAAACATTAAAAAGGACAAAGAGGATAAGAAATGACTTAAGTATATAAATTCAGAAATAAATTTAGAAATACACAAATATTTAAAAAATATAAATAAATATAAAAATACATAAATAAATGTATTACAACACAAATGGTACAAAAATAGTACAATTAAAAATGACAACAATTCTTGCATTCATATCTGCATTTATCTATTTATTTCAACATTTAATTATTTCTTCATTTATTTATTTCTTCATGTATTTTGATATTTATTTTTTCATTTAATTTCAATAATTTATGCATTTTTACATTTATTTGTGGATTTATTTCTGTATTAATTAATTAATTAATTAATTCTCAAGTCATTTCCTGTCCTTAATACAAGCTATGAAAGCATGATTTTTGTGGCAATGGTAAGATTCTGTAATTCAAAATGCAATAAGTTGCATTTTTAGTATCGCTCAATAGGTGGGCAGTGACTTTTCTTTGGTCGGACTGAAGTGAAGTTGATCTAGTTAGACTGAATAACGCATCTGGTTTTAACGGCACAAAGAAATCAATACTTTTTTTTACTCAGCAACAAATTACAGTGTTACATCTGTTTCGGAGCTAGAACAGATGCGATTCATTCATTGCTGGTGTAACGAGTCACACTTGATAAGAATGCCATGGTTGTATTAGGACAAAAGAGAGTCACAAAAAAAAAAAGAAAAGAAAAGAAAAATTAATTAGCATATTATGAGAAGTTGCAAAATGATTTGGCAAATGTATTTCATCACCAAATCAGACAAATCAGGTGCGCTTTGATGGCCGAATCCGACATGAAGCAGATTGTCAGTCGCCTGGAGAATCTTGCTGCATCATTACTGTGCTGACAGACAAGCATGAAATCACAATGTCAATATTCATACGAAAGAAAACCAATGAGTGCCATCCTGGGAAATATCAGCAGGTGTGAGAGTGTTTGCTGTGGTGTCTGTGCACGAGTAACAGAAGACAAATTACACATGAACATAAGAGAGCCAAACGGCTGCTAGGAGGTCCGTCTGTAATGATTAACAGTTTACTGTATAATAACTATATTCATCTAGACCCTCTGTGCAACAAAGTTGACCAGAAAGATAAGTCTTGGTATCTTTCGTCGATCTCTGATCGATTGACCCAAAATGATCTCATGTTAATATTTGATATCAGAGGGGGAGTCACGGGTTCTTCAGAGATCACGTCTGTCAGCTGCTGGCTCATGATCTGGAGGGAACTCAGTCTGTCTCTCCAACCAAAGCTAATTCCTCATCATTTATGCTGAATTCCAGATTCCCATCCAGCACAGAACTCCCAATGCTCGGGAGATGTATTCCCATCGATTCTGCCAGCGGCTGTTTGCGTGACTGAGAAAGACAAAGTAGTGTTGGAAAGCGGAAAATGAGAAGTCGACGGAGCTCTTCAGAGGTTTTGATCTTTGTTCAGAGCTGCGGGGTTTTGCCCTGTAGCAGCTGCATCTGTCAGCACAAATGTAGTACAAGTTTCCCCAGAGAATAAACCACCAGAGGCTGTGCTACAAACAATTACTATTCCTCACTTTCATGAGCTGAAAACGTTCCGTCATGCTCTAATTTCGCCCATCTTGATTTCAATTTTCCTGAAAATTAGGCTATATAACATTACCAATGAGCTGGAAAGAGTGTTTAATGTTTCATGTTTTTGACATTCATCTCACCAAGGCATTTATATCATAACAATTACAGCAAAACAGAAATATTGTGAAATATTATTAAGGTATAAAATAAATAAGTTTGAATATGTTGAAATGTAATTTATTCCTAAATTTTCAGGATCATTAATGCACTCTTCAGTGTCACATGATTGTTCAGAAATCATTTTGATAGGCTGCTCAATTTCTTATTATCAATAACGGAAAATTTGGGGATTTTTTTTTATTTCAATACAGTTTTATTTCTAGCAACTTTAAACATAATTCCGTTAGTCACCAAGGTAAGTTTTTCTTACTGTTTTAGCTTGTTATAAATGTCGTGACTGTCATTTTTAGCAATTTCATGCATTGCATATTGAATAAAATGATCTATCAATCAATCAATCAATCAATCAATCAATCAATCAATCAATCAATTATTTCTGAACAGGAGCACATGGCGTTATGTACTTTTTATTTTAGTATCATCATCAGCATTTTCAACAATTTAAAATGATGCGACTACTACAACTACATATCATAGAAGCACAATACATCAGTAGCCAATCAGTTACTGGCTAAGATTGGATATTTAATTGTGTACCTCTGCTGTCGTTTACCAGTCTCCTAATTCATGTTTAATAACACAAATAATTACATTTAACAAACCTTGGAATGAATATCCGTGATCATACAGTACATTACTCTGTGATGCCTAAATTCACTTGCAGCAGTTTGTATTTAGACAAAACAGAACTAAATTATCATTCTGCCAATTAGCTCACATGATATAGTGAATATATCATGAATAGTTTTCCCGGGGGTTTTCCCCTCTAAATCCTCACGCACATCTCTCCCTCTCACGAGGACCTTCAAAACTTAATTTTCTCTAAATTTCTTCACTTCTCAATGCTATCAGGATTCAGGAGCGTGGCTGGGAATCAGGACCTCTTGACTGTGTATTGCTCTGGGCTCCGTTCCTTATTAAAATGTAGAATTTGTTCTGAGATCCTCTGAACCCATAACTTCACCCGACTAGCTACAGCCCTGATTCTCATTACCATACTCTACAGTGGGAACGTTTCTAGGGAAACTCAACAGACCAAATACCTCACTGTTTATCTGTCAAAACGACAGATTTTGAATTACAAATGTTTGAAACATTGGGTAAATGGAGATTTTCGTGTTAACTCAACCCATGTGTGTCACTATATTGTAAATGAGAAACCAGAAACACTACACCTCTGGCCATATAGCTCATTTCCTCATTAATAACAGGTCTTGTTCAGTCAGATTACTCCAGTGTAGCTTGTGTAAAGTAAATAAGTCTTTTATTAAAAATGGAGACATATATTACACATTCTGTGTATATGTGATATGTTAAACAGGTTATCCGCCATAGGCCAGAGAACTTTCTTCAGCCGAGTGACAGAAAACACGGGACTAATTAACCCTGGCTCGAGCGTGTAAATTGGTTGTATTTTTCTCTCGCAATTTCAAGGCAGGAGGAAGTTCTTCTGAAGTGAAGGACTACAATGCTGCTATCTCAGCAGGGGTGAGAAGAAGTCACTCTTGTTTCATGTCCTTTATTGGCTTCAAGCTGAGGAGCTTGACAGAAGTTTAATCATATTAAACCATTACCACTGCGCTGAGAGCCGTCATGCAGCCTGCTTTCAGCCTCCTACTAGTTCTAAAATTAATTCACACTACAATTTTACTATATATTTATTTTTAGTGGCGTTTAAGACACACATCGTTATATTATTGCTCATACTTAAGGATAGTTTTAAGGATGTTTTACTAAAATCATGTTTTTTTTCGTATAAAGTGGTTCCTTTCAGTAGTTGTTTGAAGGGTTGCACAACTGGCCAAAAAAGTCAATATATGTTATGTGTTTATTTCATGCTGTAACTTGTAGTATAATAAAACTGAATATGCATAAAACCGAGAATTTGAAAGCTCTGTTTCATATGAAAAAACTAACATAACTCCAAGCTTATCACGATTATTAAAAGCTTGATTAAAAATAGGAATTAGATACACACAGCTGGCATTTTACCCATTTTAGTTTAACCATGAAGAACATGGACGAGTCAAAACATGAAACTCAATTTCAACTCTACAAAACTACATTTTTTCACTTAAATGAAACAGAAATGATTATTTTCTGTAAGTGTACATTTTAGAGCATCACTCGTTTATGCTAGCATACTGGTTACTGTCAACAAGACAGCAAGTTCTGCATAGGCTACCACTTCACAACATCTTTCTTTCTGTATATAAGAAATAAAAATCTGTTTTGCTGAAATTCTCTTTTTCTGCAGATTGCATCTGAACACCTGACCCTTTTTTTTTAAGAAAGACCCTCATTTTTTAAGAAAGAGCCTTTAAGGTAGCAAGAACTTCAAATAAAACCCTCAGAGCCTCTGCAATGTCCTGATCCCAGCAATCCTGCAGGACACACATGTGGAGTAAAGATTATAATGACTCCAAACGATGATAAAAAGAGCATTTAATGTAGAGTAATTGAAGGTTTGCTCAAAACTGCTTTAGATAATAAAAGCGGCAGATTACAGGGGAAAGAGATTAGATGGCTAATATACAAGAGAGATGAGATTTCAGAGCACAACAGCGGAGAGAATGTAATTATAGAATGAGGAAGGACTTTGTCTAATCGTGCTAATTAAGAAGCATGCAAACTGGGACCTACAATCGTCTTTAAAGCTGGATCTTTTATTGCCCTTCGGGTTTGTGAATGCGGGCAGAGCTTGAGGTGTGGAGATACACACATTTATTCCTACAGGAGATATCTGGCTCTTTGTAGGGCTGGAAATGCAATATAAACTGGTTAAATTAATATATAACCAGCTTTATCCCTATTCTTTATAAATATGAAATGCTTGCAAACAACAATAAAACTAATGTTAATTATTTTGCCTTATATTTAGAATTTACTGTGATCGAAGCTGAGCAATCTTCAGAGTCACATGATCCTTTAGAAATCATTCAAATATGCTGATGTGTACTTCAAGTAACACTCCTGATTATTATCCATGTTGAAAACAGTTGTACTGCTTAATTTTTTTGCAAACTGCAATAAAATTTTCAGGGCTTTTTGAGAAAAAAAAAAAAAAAGAAAAAAAAGAGAAGAACAGCATTTCTTTGAAACAGAAATCTTTTAGAATATCATAAATGCTTTTACTGTCAACTAGTCAGTTAAAAGCACTCTTGAGAAATAAACCAAAAAAATCTTACAGTTAATAGTACTTAAACTCACACTTGACAGGAGTGAATGGTCAGCCTGTGTAACAGCAGCTGCTGTGTTCATGTTTATGGTTCAATGATGGCGTTGGTGTCTTCGTCTGGCGATACTATAATGACAATCATATAAGCAACGGTCTTTAGTGCCCACACACTGATCAGCAGAGAACCCTCCAAATCAACAACCAAACCTTCTTGACTCTCTACATCCGCCAATGACGTAAATCAAATCATCTTAACCACACAGGACATTGAGTGGACACTGATTGCAATTAAAGGAGCTCTGGAGATGCAGAGGAGGACGAGGAGATGTGAAGGAGAACACAGAGGTGGATGAGGTGTATTAAGATTGAAGTAACATTATCCTGGCCTATCCGTTCAACCAATAGACCTTCTCTTTCTCTATGTCTCTTCAAAGAAAAAATGTTTTCTGCATACTGTACATTATTGTTGCTCCTCTTGGCCGACCTTTGCTCATTGTTCTGAAATGCACTCTCACTGGCCAGCTATCACGTCACCAAAATGTTACACTCCTGTTACAAACACAGTGGCAACAACACTACAGTGATTAAAAAAAAAAAAAAAAAGATTTTTCATCCAAACTGAAAAAAAAAAAAAAAAATCCTCACAGCTCAGAAACACAAATTATGTGCATATTCTGAGAATAAATAATTCATAAACAGGATTTGATTATCCCCAAAAGTGCTGCTCGTCTTGGCGGGAAAAGACGCTATTTACGGAAGCTAACCTTTGGCCGGCGGGCAGAGGAATCTGTCTCAGGTGGGCTCTGTGTTTGAGATAAGCGCTTTTGCCCATCTCTTTATTCAAAGCCTGCCGCTGCCGCTGGCTCTTCTTCCATAATCACAGAGCATTTTCTCTGCCAGTAACACAGTTACTGGAGTCGAGACTGCTGGGCCATTCAGAGAGACAACAGCAAGCATGTTTGTGACCATCGGATGACCTTATCTTCGTTTGGAAGTAACTTCTGTATATGCTGAACATGGCAAGGCCAGTTCATTATTGCGGTCTACCAGACGGACAGTTGTTATCGCTTCATCAGACACTAGACGATTATCACTGGAACCATCGCTAAGACAAAGACAAACTGGAATTCTGATACTGAAAAACATGATTATTCATGACAGTGCAGCATAAGCTCTGCAAAGATGAACAACGCACAAAAGACACACACGAAAACCAAAAACACACATAACACAAGCATTTACTTACACACAGGCTGTTTCAAACCTTTATGAATTGAATAATGCTGCTAAACATAAAAACAGATATTTTGAAGAATGTTTCCAGTTCCTATTGACTTTTATAGCACGGGAAAAATAGGGACCATCAACTGTTTGGTAACTAAGATTTTTCAATTGATCATGTTTCACAGAAATATGAACCACTTGATGATTTTTGGGGGTGAAATATCAACAACTGTATGGAAACAATAGTGCGAACACTAAACATCTTATATATCTGTATGTAAAAGTGTGGGTGTTGTTTTGAAACGACATAAGATGAATAAATGGTGAGAGAAATGACTGCTTGACTTTAACTCTAACCTAGCACACCTAAAGCAGTTAAAAACTGATTTTTTTTTTTTGTTTAAATCTGATTGATTAACACTGTCAGAAATGAGACCCAATTCAGATTTTTTGCTCATATGTGGCACAGATTGGATCTGTTCTATGACAGTGTAAACAGCTAAATACACATGCATTTAGATATTTCAAGATCAGTTTCAGACCTTATTCACATGTGGAATTGTAAACGAGGCCTAGTTACTGTATACTTGAAACATCCAGGCAGGTGTTTTAAGGCAAACTCTGCAGGACACTGGCCAGGACAGTTGACCTCCATCCAAATACATATTGCAATTTTCTGAAATTCCTCCAAACTCTGCAGTCTCTCAATACTCAATCATTCATAAAGAAAATGTGCTATTCACCCTATTCATTGAATGTGAAAAATGTGCTAGTTTCACTTTAACGAAAAAGTTATTCCTCAATCATGAAGTAATTACCGCACAGTATTTAGAGTGTTTCCATGGCATAAAATTCTGTGACAGCAACCGTTACCTGCCAGTTTTAAACTCCAAATGGGAGGGTGGAGCTACTCCGTGTATAACTGTAAAATATTAACAGCAGACAATTTGAACTTGGTATACTGTATACTTTTTTTTGCTCCCAAGTAAAACTAATGGCCAATGGGGGAAAAGTAAGTGTGCTTTCTCTGAGCAGAAACTCTTTGCTTAAAGTGGTTGAAGAAGAGGGAATTATATTTATGAGGAGCTGCTGAATAGCTGATGTAATTATGGCTAAGATAAGACTAAATTGTTTTGAGTGGGAGGATGTTACACACAAACGCTGTCAACCCCTGTTACACAATATGCATAACGGAGAAAAGAGCTTTGCTAATAGTGAGAGTTGCTGTTGTTTAGTGTTTCAATTTCATCCAAATTAACATACATATATAACATTTGCACATCAGGATGTGCTGATAAATCTATATAAACGATTTGTTTTTCATCTTTATGGACATTAGTCATCATTTAAAATCAAGGTATCATAGATTGGGGGGGGTTATAATGGCAGTTTTAAGGCTGTCCGTTAACATGTTTTTTTCAGTGTAATTAATTACAAAAACAAACAATCAATCTACCTAGGGATGTCACAATATGCTAGTATTGATGATAACAGTGATGTTTTACAAATGTTTGTTCAAAGTTTTCATTTTCTACATTTTAAGTAACACTGGTGTGCCTCAAGGCTCAGTTTTAGCCCCTCTTCTGTTTATAACTCAACCTTTACATTTAAATCAAATTTTTCCTACATTTTGAATACATTTACATTGTTATGCTGATAACACCCAATTCTAAAGTATCTGCTTTCAAAACATTACTCACGAAGGCAATTCTAAGGTAACTATGTTGCAAAATGATGCTACAAAACTGGCAAACTCTGCCAAAAATCCAAGTTGTTTCTTAAAATAAATTATTTTACAATTTGTACAATTGTACAATCTGACTTCAGATTTGGGATGTCACAGGGATGTCTTCCCTTGTAATGACATGCCATAAGCCTTTGTAACCTGTTGTTCAACAAAAGACTTCCTATGCCAGAATGAGGCAGAAAATATATTCTATAATGTAATAAAGGCACTAATGTTGATTAGCAGTGGCTTACAAATATACTTAATCATTATGAAAACAAATAAATGCCTTCAAAACAGTTAAACAATATATTGTCACAAACGAGTGGTTTTTGTCCTTACATTTTCTGACCCAAGTTTTTGTTGTTAATTTGTTGCAAAAAAAAAAAAAAAGTGCCAAGCTATCAAATCCGACCCAAACCGAACCCCATGGTTTAAAATCTAAGGTACGTATTAAACCATGGACTAACTATATTGTTGCATTCCTACTTCAGATGTTGAGAAAATTTGTGCTTCAAAGTTAAACATCCTCTAATTTCCCAATTTCATAAAATGAGAAAAAAGCATGGAGACAATCAATCTGAGACACTCAAATAACTTCTTTTGCTCTTCCACTCATCTCATTGTTCACTGCTCTGAACTCCTAACAATTACGCTACTCCATTTATTCAGTTGGCGCAGGCAGTGGATACAGAGCTGTGGGCTCTGAGTCATTGCTAATGACTGCTGGGAAGCAGAAAAACTAGATAAAGTGGGAAGGGTTTAATTTTGCTGGTGGAAAATGGGCACAGTACGAGCCATATGATAGAAGACTAGCTGCTCCGACAAGAGCAGCCCAGCCCAAAAAGCAGTTCCTCACATGTGCTGATCTGACAACATCCTGCCGACTAAGCTAGTGTCGGACAGAAGTCTGGGCAGCGGGTGGGGCATTTATGCTTGGACAGGAAGATGTAAGAGGACATGACCCCGCCTTCTGCTAGATCTCTAATTCCAGACATTGCCATGGCAACTGGTAATGTTATTTGCAGAAGACAGTGGCAGTTTTGGGAGTACAAGGACCTGCTGGAAATCGGGCACAGCAGCGTCTTACTAATCAACACTTATGCCACCGCAGCAAGAGATGTAAAGCTCAATCAGCAAGCTCTATTTTAGCGGTGAAGCACTTCATGAGCATTATAAGCAACACGAACGGTACAATTAAATGAATGAGTTCGACAATTTAAGGATTTTCAAGGAAATTCAAGGAAAATTTTCTTTTACTGGCACTTGGGGGTTTAATACCTTGGCGCATTCCCTGCTACACGAGCTTCTTCTCTGGCTGATGTTTGGGATGCTTCCTCAACAACAGCGGTCAGTGGCGGGACATGATCTGATGCTGGGGTCTTCTGTTTGCTCGTCTGGGGCTGTTCTTCCTCGTCGTCCTCCTCTACCTCCATCCTCTCCTCTTTCCCTTTTCCCTCGCTTTCATTGTCACTCTCTTCCCCGAGGATGTCATCCACCTGCCCAAAAGATTTCCACATTCAATTAAAGGCTCTATCAATGTTTGTTTGTACATGTCAAATTGTGGTATAGTTATTATTTATATGATGTCCTCCCGAGACCTGAGTTAGACTGCTACAAAGTCATAATTTAGTTCAACATTTTACACACTAACTTCAACTCTGAAATAAACAGCCTTTAAGGCTTATGTTAAAAAGTCTTTTTGCCTGTAAAATGCAACACTACCCCCCACCCCAAACACACACACACACACACACACACACACACACACACACACACACACACACACACAGAAGCAATGGTTTTGCTCGAGGTCAAATAATTTGCTTTAATGAAAGCCTCTTTGTTGCTTTTTGACTGATGTTAGTTGTTTTTTTGAGTGTTTTTTGTCAAAGTGGTTCAAAACTTAGTCATTTTTCTTTATCGTTGCCGTTTTTTTGCATGGAATTTGAAGAAATGTACAAAAAATTAATTCAATGAACCCAAGTACTCATAAAAAAGACACCTTGCTGTTCACAGACAAAACTGACTGGCCACAGGAGATGTAAACGATAAAACATGCAAAATGCAAAAGATTTACACCCACTCATTCAGAGAAAGTGTGAAATTAATAAGTCTATGGCTGCATAAATTACTGCAAAAATGACACTTTAAAATGATTTTAAAAAATAGGAAAAAGTTAAGCTTTGGCAAATAATATGTAGTTTGGCAGTCATAATAAATATGTACAAAATCAAAAATTATACTTTTTGTTTTTTTTAACAGATGGCAGAAAAATCTTTTCCTATTTGTATTGGTTTCAGCTCCAATTTTACTCCACTGGTTATTTTCCTTTACAAATGATGGTCGAATTAAGAAATTAAGACCTAAAAAAGATCTACAATAAATAATAGGGATATTCCATTAGAGAGCTTGTCTCACAAAAAGAAAACCCCAAACCATTTTTAAATGCAAACGTGTAATCCCATGACATAATCAACACATCTTACTAAAATTAGAAAGTTGCAGAAGTTTAGTGCAAGTTATTTTAACAACATAACTTTTTTTTTCATAAATCTTTTTGAATTGGGGTTTTCAGCTATGAGTTACGATGTGTGTTCATAATGCACTGAACACTTCCAAAAAAATTCAATTTGTCACGATATGACCCCGTTAACGTGTACGAATGTTAGCACTCAAGAGTTTAGCCTTGGTCTGGGCTTTCGCTGATACATGTTAGTGCTTTAATAAAGGCAGGCTGGGGGCTCAGATCACCCCAATTATTCTTAGCAAGAGCCGTTAGACAGGCACTGGCAAAAATGATCAGCAACTTTACAAACGACTGATCTCTCTACTGGCCCAGTGTAATTGCTCTCTCCTCCTCTTGGGAATAGCAATCACACACACCATTTTTCCCCTTCTGCTTATTATTACAGTGAATGAAGCCTCTGAAACACCCTGCAGAAAATATGCCAAAGCCATGTACACAGGTTATAAATGAGCTCAAGGAAGGGTGCTTAAAAAATAGCCCACAGAACTTTTTCCAGTTTAATCTGACAGATAAGCGTAATGAGGGGGAAACATTTAATTAAAGTAGACTGTTTGTGAGGAGTGCTATCTAGAAGCTTCTTAGTAGATGGAACAATCCCCAGGCACCCCTGGGATGCAATTATGAACGGCACCATAGAAAATCTAATAAGTAAATTAAAGTCATATTTTAAGGCAGGTTCTAACACTGAAGGAGCAATCAACTCCGCCTTTAGCATCAGATGAAAGGTCAAGAGCAACATTATTGCATTGTTCACTAATACTTTAATAGTAAATGCTGATTATTAATAACATTAACAGTTAAGCTAGTTCATTAGTAGTCAGGTCAAACTAGAGAAGTGTATGTCCAATGTCTTCTACCATTTGTTAATATGAAATGGCCACCATTTTTTCGACTGTGACTGCCCTACATCTTACTAGTAAACAAGTCAATATCAGACCCCATCCACTGAAAACAAGTATAGCATTCAAGCTAATCAAAAACCAGTGACCAAATAAGACAATATCAGCACCTCTAAAGTGACCTTGTGCTGCTGTAATGCACAGTCATAATTAGATGAGCGAGGAAATTAATAAGTCCAAACAGATGGAGCAAAGAAAGACAATTCCCCAAAGCCCTGTCAAACAGATGCACAAACATCAGCTTTACTGGCCACACAATGGCTTAAAATGTGGTATATATGCACAGTGGTTCCTTCATAAATAGTGGTAGGGCGATTCTGAACACATACGGACTTAAACATACAACCTGAACTGAACGCTCATGTTTACACTTCAACTAAGATATTTTGGATGCGTTGTGATAATCTCTAAAATGGCGGACAATGACGTCACTAGGGGGAGAGGAACGGTAAATAGTTTTTTTGTTTATCGTAGCATCGCAAAAAAGAAGTTAGGCTACTGATGCCACATGGACAGTTTTCCAAATGTATTTACTATGTTTCTGGACCTGGAAACATTTAAGCTGTTTTGCTGTATTTGGAGGGTCAGACAGTTCTCAATGAAGGTCTTACAGGATTGGAATGACATGAGGGTGAGTAACTGACAGATTTTCATTTTGGGTTGAACTAACCCTTTAAAAAAAAGAGAGCACACATTACACAGAAATCTGGATTTATTGCATGGACCACAGCCAACCCAAATTAACCCTGGAAAGCAAGCACTGGCTCCAGGGCTGACAGCCCACCATTACCGGCGCATACTTAGGAGAGACACCCCCATATTTGGTAGTGTTTTATTAAAACATTTCATCACTGTATAGTTACACAAAGATGTATGACTCTATAAGGTCATAGGCCTTTGATAAAACCTCATTATATAAATAATCTTACAATGCACATACTTTCATGTTAATCTTACAATGAACATGTTTTCAGTGTCAGAGTAGTAATAGGTTCAACCTATGGTTTGTCAGCATAACTGATATCTTATTAGTCAAAATTATTGAAAGTCATATTGTTTCCTTGCTAGGGAGTCGGATATGTGGGCAAAGTACAATATCAAAGCCTTTTACTTTGTATAAGCTCTGAAAAACAAAAACTGGCAGCGTCAGTCCCAAGTTAATAAAACCAGAGACTCAGCAAGCCCCCAATTCACTGACAGCCAGAGAGATATTGGGAAAGCGATGGTGGCTCACTGCTCGCCAAGGGAGAATTTTTAATACTTCAAAATTTACTTTCAGACACTAGATTTTTGACAAGACTGCAATCGAACACAGACCTGTCAAGTTAAAAGAAGCACTTATATTACACGTCTTCCCTACTTTGAGTTTAGTCTTTGATAAAATTCTCAAAATAAAGGAACAGCAGTTGCCCTGATGATCTTGTATTAGAAAAGCATACTAAAAATAAATACTCCCATAAAAGCAACCAGCAAATTTCTAGTGGAAACATTCTTAATTATTAAAAATTCTACACACTGAATTCTATAAGGTGATAGACTTGGACTACAATATAAACTACATTTTTAATAATACAGTTCATAGGTTAAAATAGAAAAAACTCTTCACGGTGATGCACAAGGCTTAACTTTTAAAGTAAAAAAGGAGAAAGTTGCCAGAAGAAATGTCACAATTTCTATGAAATTATTGGCATATGCAAATTACTTTATAATTACGTTGTCAATATTTGTAAAAAAAAAAAAATAATAATTAAAAAAATAAACTTCCTGGAAGGACTTGATCTTGGCATCTTATGTACGCGCAAATGTGAAGTCTTGGGAAACAGAAGGTTCTCGGGCACACTGTGGGTTTGCTTCTCTCATTCTCAGCTCAGTGAGGAGTCAAGCACTGATATATTAAAAAAAGCCATTCAATTACATATCTCATCACTCTTGCTGTGTAAATGCATTACATGCTGTCTGAGGCTTTTTGAAGTTTAAGGTGGCTGCTTTTAAAGGCCACCATCAGCGCTACAGCTCCATGCAGACACATGGCTGGAGAAAAATTGATAACATTGAATATTTCTGCTGTGCTTTCAACTGATGTCATAGTCAAAGACCCTGCTTGGATGTGGCCATTGCAAAGCACTGCCATAAAAATGAAGTAAATGCGTTAATGACTAAGCTATTTTATACATTTGCACTATGTTTTGCTGTCGGGCTGTAACCCAGTGTGAAGTAGTAAGGATCAGTGTCAGCACCTCTACACTTAATTCTCAGCTGTAAAAGGAGGACATTTGGTAGGAAGCGAGTTGCTTCCCTGAGTGAGTGAGTAAGTAAATTAATGAATACATTTATTTTCCCCAACCACCACCAGTGCACACACCATACAGCCACAGGTGGAAAGAACAGAAAGAGATAGAGCAAATCAATGGATGGGGATTATTAGAAGGCCAAGAATGACAAGAGCAAGAGGGAATTTGACCAGGACACTAGGTTTACACCTCTACTCTTTCTAAGAAGTGCCATGGGATTTTTAGTGACCAAAGAAAGTCTGGACCTCAGTTTAATGCCTCATTCAAAGTATAGTGCTTTCCCAGGAGGACTCTCATCAAGGACTAGGCTTACCCCTGCTTAGCTCAAGTGCGAAGCCGTCTTGAGCTACAGGGCGATATGTCTGTAACAGGAGGAGTTGATGTATCTCGGTCTTTTGCTCAGGATTAAGGGGACAGGTGGGAGCATAAAATGGATCAGAATAGTGACAACAAAAAGCCAGTTACTGTCCTGGATCGTGAAGCGTGTTAGAGCAGAGACTGAGGTCATTTGATGTAGCCTTAAGTATGTTCAGGATCTTCAGGCAATGACCAAAGGAATGAGATTTTTTTTTTTTGTAAAAGTGGCTAAAATAGTTTTCTCTACAAGAGGTCTGGGCGAAGACTGAGGGTGCAAAATTATGACATCTAGGAGGGACTGGAACAACCACCGCTCAGTGTCAAAAGGACTCAGCTGAGGTTTGTACAACTGAGAAAAGACCCCAGAGCAGACCCAGGAGGTGCTAAATGAACTACATGTCTTGGCTGGCCTGGGATAACTTTGGGCTCCCCCAGGATGAGCTCAAGGAAGTTGCTGGAAAAAAGGGCATGCGGACAGCCAGCTTAACCCCTATTCACACTACAACGACAAACGACAAAGTAACACAATCCCATTCATTTCAATGGAGAGCTGGAGATTTTCAACCGCAACAATATTTTTCAGATGCCATTGACGACTGGATGGGGCATGTCCAGCGATGCAACAAAGTTCAGAATCTTTAACAAATGAACAGTGACTTTCAGGAGCAACAGCCAATAGGAGATAAGACAGAGCTCATATGATCGTTCTCCTCTCAGCCTTATATAAACACACAATGGAAAAGAGTAGGCTTAGTTTCTCATTCATTTTCATGTGAAAACTGAAAAACTCACGGCTAGTGTTCACACAGCTTTGGCGTGAGTGCACCACAACTCAGTCACGTGTAAACATCAGGGGAATGAATGAGTGTAGAGCTGTGGAGTTTGTGAAGGAAATCCAGGTTTAATTCTTGTTCTGTAGGTCAGTTTTCACTTCCTTTCACAGAGAATGAACTATTGCATTTATAAACATGCAATTCAACGTTGGCATCCAACACCTGAGCTTAGGGAAGCACCTCGACCAACAACATTCCCAAAGGTTCTGCACAGATGTAGCTATGGCAAAGCACCCTGGTAAAACGTAAGTGTAACTATGAAATATGTTGAACTGATAGTGCGTTCCAAACGAGATACATCACTCTTCACAGAACACTCCAGAGTGAAAGCAATCATGGCCACCTTACTGAAGGGTTGTTCCAAACTGAAGTGCTCAAAACTGTCCACTTTAAGAAGAATATTGAAGGGTGAGTATGGGATGACACCACATAGAAACAGTTGTTTGGTCCCCTACACCCTTCATAAGGGCATAGGGATGAACCCTTACATGGGAAAGAGGGTCAACCCCTCTAAATATGAGGTTATGACTCTCACTGAAAAAAGGTGGACTCCCCACTTCGGATGAACTGTTTCCCCAGGTGGACAAGTGCAGATCTCTCAGGCTTTTGTTTAGGAGTGAGAGAATATTGAAGCATCACAATGATATGTAGAGAAGTTTAGTGACAACAGTACTGAACCCTCTTTATTGGGCGCATGAGGACTGTCCTTTTATTTGGTAATTGAGAAGGTGTGTTTGGTGGAACTCGAAGAAATTGGTTAGACCAGGGGGGGCTTAATTGGTGTGTACATATAACGCAAGTCAAGATTTTTTTTAATTGGTAAACTGTCCAAATGAATAATTAACAAGATAATTTTCCCCTACCCCTAACTGGTTTTGCGAAAAACAAAAACAAACATGTGCTTAAAAAAAAAATGAGGGAAAAAAAAAAAAGCTCTACACTCTTTGTGGATGCCGCACAGAAGGTTCAAGACATAAGCACATTTTTATATGGTGTCAACATTAAAATTCTTCCAGTCTAGTAAGAGTTGGACTCTAAATAAGGTCTGGATGAGAGTCACAAGGGAGTCTGGTATGGAAGCACAACTTCAAAATATCCAAAACTAGAGGTGAGACTTGCGCATGACTACCCTTATTCCCATATGCACATATCTTGCAGGAAACAAATTAGAAGAATTTTTTTGCCCAGCGCACGAGGGCACAAAGGCTTAAAATAAATGTGGTGCAAAGTATCAGGTGGGAGGCCATGCAGATTTGCCTGCCAAATCCTTGCACCCAAATAACAGTCAACCCCCACTAATTTGGAAAGGAACTTTTCATTATGTAGCAGCTGTCTTGGTGAAAACTCGAAGGCCGACTGGGAGTGCGTCACAAAGAGCCACCGGGGAGGAAAAAGCATTTGGACATATTACATTATTCATAACCTATAAGGTAAAAGATATTGCTTGAATTCAGTGATGCTATGTAAAGTTCCCCAACCCCAAATGTTAAAAGTCACCTCAAGGCTGAAGTCGAGCTGCCTCACTGTACGGCCCATCACCGCACAGATGAATTATTCATTACAGCTTCAGTGAAATATACAGCACAGATTTTGTAATATCTCAGAAGGTTCCTATGACTCCACACAGCGGTTTCCCACTGTAAAAGATGAACGCGCAAAGCTTGAAAGAAGTCTCAGGAGAGAGAAAATGATGGCGCTCCTGCTATGTAGAGATCTCAAAATATAATACTAGGCTTATAGCCATCATGTCTTTCAACACGACCAAACTCAGATGATGTCTGTCCCCTTCAAGTCAAATTAAAAGAATAATAAATCGATGTTTTAAAAAAAAAAAGTGCAAAGTTGGTGACTGTCAGTTTTTTGGTTTTTATTTTATTTAGGTTTTTTAGTTTTGTATAAAAAAAAGGCTTTTATGTTGATATTTGTAATACAGATTTTTTGATGTCATCAATCATAAAGATAGTAAAAATAATAAGATGTCATAAAAAAAATTGTAAACACTGTTAAAAAAAACTAAATGTACAAAAAAACAAAAAAAAAAAAAAACATGATAATTTCAGACAATCTTGTACTGACCAATGGTTCCTTTATGAGCTGGAGCTAAACAGTGAATGAACACTGATAAACTGATTTGAGAGTTAAAAAAACCAAATGCATCCTAAACATATGACATTGTCTATGTATTGCAAACATATAGAACAGAAACATATTACATTATGCAACATGATAACATTCAATCACACAAAAGTAAGTAATCACACAAAGGGAACAAAAAAGCTACAAAATAAATATTTGTAGATATTTGTAGCAATCATTTTTTAATGCACTTATGTTATATTCCCAATTCTGGGTTTATACAACATTCTGAAAGTACTATAATGCTTTCAGAAACCTTGTAATAATCAAGTGTGTGTATTTTAGCATTCAGCATATCCAGCCAAACATTTTGCAATACTGCCAATTAAATCCTCTGTGTTTGCACTGGGTAAGAACTCTCATGACGAGACAAGGTCGACAAAAAGTACACTGCACTCACTGAGAGCACAAACAACCTTGATACCCATTCAGCGGCCTGGAATCGGAAATATATGAGGCAGCGCAAGTAAAGTCTGGAAGTATGAAGAAATAAAGGATGTTACATAAATCTTCCGGGCATGGAGTTTGTGCAATTTGCTGGAGAGACAAAACTAAAATAGTGAGCCTGGACTCACAGTCAGGGATACGAATTCTCTTTTGTTTGAACAAAGGCTTGGTTTTACACTGTGAACTGAAGGGTTGCCTGCAAAAATGATTAAACCAAGCCAATAGTATCGGAACAGTAAAGCCTTAACAATAGTGTCAAAAAGAACGCAGATAGCAGATGCACCTTTTTTTTGTGTATGTTCAGCACTCCATGTGAAATATTTTAGAGCTCCTACATCTTACAATAAAAAAAGCATTCTCTTTGAAGCAACAAGCTCAAGCTGTGAATGCTGTGGGATAACTAAAGAGCTTCAGTCTGGCCTACAGAGACAGCGGCCTAAAGACCTTTAGATCTTCAGCAAGACCTGAAGCTGCTCTGTAAACATGCCAGCCATCAGCTTTTCAATTCTGGTCACGTTTCTATTAAAAGCCTAACAGCTTTGTTAACAGCATAACAAAAAGAACATCTGTGTGTCTAATGCAATAGAACTTGGCGTGGTGCATCTTCACATGGCAAGCTTGTATCATCAACAGTTATTACTTTGGCATAAATTAATTGTATTGACTTGTAGAAGGCTTTTAAACTGCACAAGCACAACAGTGATGCATTTTTACATGCACTTCATTGAATCACGTTTAAAGTTCATTTTTAAAAGAATGTCCTAACATTGAGCCAAGTCACAGCATCAGACATTAAATAACCCTCAATTTTAGTTCTGGAATCATTCAAGACCAGAGGACTGAGACCAAATCCTGCCTCCTCTTTTTTTTTTTCTCAGCATAAACCGCTGAAAAATTTAAAGAGCTGAGAGACAGAGAAAGAGTTTCCCATCATCTCTTATTATGTTGCTCAAAATGACAACTCGAGAGGATAATTTCATTCCTGTCTGGGTACCAGGCTTTTCAATTAAAAAACAGCGGCGCTTTAGCTCTGGCTTGAGTAGAGATGACGGCATTGATGATGATTACAGAGGCTCACGGTGACCTGAGTGACAGCGTGCTCTGGACCACAGATCTGCCTGACCGATGCTATCAGAGACATCCTGACATTGTCAGTATTCTCAGTTAAACACTAAACGACCGCTTGTCATCTAAATGGTGCACAAGATCAGATAAAACTAAAATGTACTAATATTAAGACAAATCTAGAGTTACACATAAAAGCAATAAGTTGTTTCGTAACAGCATCTGGAGAGGCAGAAATGAAGACCCACATAATAAATAAAGACTGAGATGACCCCAGGGGTCGGTTCTTCGTACGTCGCTAACTCAGTTAGCTGGATTTGATTGTTGTGGATTTGTCCTGATCTTGGATTGTTTCGTTCTTCGACGCTCATCCGGGACTTGCTGTCATAGCAACAGGTCCGTAAGTTCAACCTGCTCAGGAGCATGTATATTTTCATGTTTACATTATATTTCATGTAAACAGGATTTAGGCTGCTCTCCTGGCGGGTTATGATTGGTTTAAATGGCGAGGTCACATCTGATAGGTTAAAGAGCATGACTGACGCGGACTGACTCACGTGGGAAAAGAAAAGTATCTGGCAAGAAAGTTTTTTTTTAATTGCTAAACTAAAATACGTACAGAATAGATAGCATAAAAAAAAAACAAATTATCCACAAAACTGACATTTAAACAGACAATAACAAGAAAACAAAATACTCTATAAAGAAATGAAAGGCAGGGGAAAAAATATTTGTTTAAAAAATATTTGGCTATTTGTTTAAAGGATAGCTTCACAAAAGGTTTAAGTGCGGAGCAAATGCCCACAGTTTTCATAGCTTTCTTTTTAGCAGATTCAGAAATCAGATTAAAGTAATTCTCCATGTCTATGTTGCAAGAAAGTGCCTACGACGATTTACACACGAATGATGACCACAGCCACAGCCACACACACACAGACACATATATATATGGTTGGCCGTATTTGCACATACATACAGAATATGTATATATTATGTGTGTGTGGATGGTATGGTCTGTGTATGTCTAATAATAATCACTTTCTATTCCCCGATTACATTTTTTTCTCAAATCTGCCACATGGTTCCACTGCTGGCTCTGACATGAAAGATAACAAAAAGAGAAATTACTAAAAAAAAAATTTGAGATATAATATATATATATTTATCTCAAGGAAAAAAAACAAACAAAAAAACCCTTCCTTTTTGCTGAAAATTTTTGCTTAAATTCATTAGGATAATTATAAATGAATACAATTTTCACATAATCCAAGACAGTTTGGAGACACTTTTGGAAAGTAAGAATTCATTGTTATAAAATTGTTATGGATGCACTAAAGTTACAACGCTAATCCATGCAAAAAAAAAAAAAAAAAAGACTTTGCATAATGTTACCAACACACCGATATTAAAATTCTGGCAGATCTTGATAAGTCAAAAATTTATTTTCATGCTAATGCTGATAATATTAAACATTATGTTGTTTAATCTGTTCATAAAAGATTAAGTGTGACATGACAGAAAATCAGTTTGTAAATGTAAAAAGCGTGGCAATGAACACATCATATTACATTTATAATAGAAATTTTTTTGTATCATTTTCTTGTAATCAGTACGGTAACAATACACTGTTTGGAGAACTTGAATAACATGGTATGAGAAGATGAAAAACATTTGTGCTCTTAAGTATCTTGACAGATAAGCACAGTGTGAATTAAGCATTGTTAAGATCTGTCATATTAAGAAATCGTATTAAGTAGTGGAGCTGTACTCAGGAGGATTACATAAATCACAGTCTCTGGTTAATCTCACTGGTAACTAGAAGAAACAAATGAGATGAAAAGGAATTCTTTGCGTTGTTCAGTCTATTGTTTTGTTTAACCTCCAGTCCCATTTTCTTGCCACTGTCTGCTCCGAATGTCCTTGTGTCCTCTGTTCCCTGTTCCTCTTAATCACCTATGTCAGATGTTCTGTCACTGAACTCATTGCACTATTGATTTTCTGTACCTCAGCAGTTAGTACCGCCACTGTACAGTCTCCTCCTCATAAATATTAATCCTCACATTTTCAACATGATCCAGACAGGCCTCTGCATCCTTTTATCCATTTAGCCTACAGCTATTGGACTAATTGGGAGTACTGTATCTCCAAGATATATGTAGACTGAGAGGAATTTACAGTATGGAAAATGACAAATCATGAGTTTGACTGCTATAACAAGGGATGTTGCATATGCGAAAGAGGAAAAACAAATTACAGCACAGGTCAAAGCTATTGATTGAGTAGGAGGAGCCGTGTTCATTAGTCTTCCTGTTGTGTTTCACTCAATCAGGATGGTGCGCCGTTCCATGAATTATTTCTTGATTGGCACTGTTCTTTTGAGAATTCTGAGAGTGATGGCTCACTGATTCCCTGGAGGTTTATATATTTGTTATTTTGATTAGAATCGAGAACATCTGAGGATGCTTAGCTACTAGCGCAGAATGTCTGACAAACACAAATCCCAGTGACGAAGAGGTTTTCCGTTGAACAAACACACCAGTTGGTCACATGACATATTTAAATAAATAAATATATCAATGACATTAACAAGCTCATTAAGTACGGCAGAGACGTCTTTGTATTTATATTGTTCGCTACATAGGAATAATGTGTCAACTCAATAACCCCAAATCCCCTGTGGTGCTTTATCACTTAAAAGTTCAGCACGCTGACAACCTTGCCACTCTTTACAATTAAAGTTACACACACAACATGTTTATGTTTAACTTGATAAAACACAGAAGCTTACCTGCACCCAACCCAATTACCAGTCCAATATTATACCTCATGCCGTGTCTGGGGAGTCGGAGAACGATATTAGTCTGCCAGCTCACTCCACAGGGTTTTAAATTACATTCCACCTGTCACCTGTTCCTGGCAGCTGAGGGCCACAATGTGAGGGCAAACAAAGTGGCATGAACCAGCAGGCAGCCAGGAACAGGCCTACAATAGAGGCAAAGGGCACCACTCTTGGGTTCTCACACACTGGCTCTTTGTTGAGTTGCTTTGTTGAGTTTGGACAGGCACGAATGTGTATTTATAATGTATTCCTTTCCAGAAATCTGTCTCATAATTCACTTCAGACTTTCAGGCACTTGTTTTATTTGCTTGTGTGATTTTATTTATTTTCCTGATTTTGTGTCTTCCTTTCACTCACTTCTTTCCCAACCCCTCGTTCTTGCATCCGCACACAATCTCTTTCTAAACTACCCTTTTAACCAATCCTGTCTAAAAATAGAAATTAATTGAGAAGGAGGATATTTTACAGGAGGATATGTGATGTTAATGTTACTAGACTAAAAGGCAGAACATCAAAATATGCTCAAACCAGATGTCTAGACTGTTTTGTTTTGTTTGTATAACTTCTGCTGTTTTTTGTTTCCTTCACCACTAACAAGGTTCTGCAAATAACATTGCAGTTAGGGAGTAATCTCTATTAAATACAACTTAAGCTTTATGATCAACATCAGTGCTGTGCTGTCACTTACCACAGAAAATAATTTTCCTATAGTTTGTAAAAGCATATAAAAGCGTGTGTATGTGCATACAATGGAAGTCTATGGCCAATATTACAGATACAGAAAAAATACCATCAATCATTGTAAAATTATTAAACTACATGTTTGCATAAGACTAGTGTTATAAAATCACTTAAAAACAACATCTATACAAATTAAAAAATATTGTCCATTTGAAAATTTTAGTATAATAGTCACAAGGACACAAGAACTATTCATGAAGCGCTATCGCTACTTTATTTGTAACAAGATTGTGTCAAAGCATTTAACAGAGTGCCAGTTTGGTGCTATGAGGTAAAGTTAAAGGCATTCATCATTATCTATGTATTATTTATTCATTATTTCTTTCATTATGTGAATCAGTGACATCATTGTCCAGCTCAGTTCAATTTAAAAAAGTATCTGTGCAATTAAGTCAACTTTAATCGCTGGAAAATAAATTTAAACCTGGTACTTCATTTTCAGTTTAACTGACAAGTCAAAATCATTTTCTGTGGTGATTAACAGCATGCTACAGATACCTGATCAAATTTCATTGTAATAATATTTTTTAAAAATATTTCACTTTGTTTTAAATTTACAGCCTTGGTAAACAAAAGAGACTTCTTTCAAAAATGTATGTTGATGGATGCAGAGGTCCATGATGAAAAGATTTAACTGAGAGGACATGAGATCTGCCACTCGTCAAGGTAGATATAATTGAACAGTGATTGCCCCTGTATCCATGTCATGGCAGCTCGCAGTGCGGCCTCTCCACTAAATCATTTTAATTAAGAAGCTTTACAAAATCAAATGCCTGGGAAGGAAAGGACTCGGGTGACGAGTCTTTCTCTTTCTCACACATTTCATGAATGATAAGTGCAGGTGTTGAAGAACTCTGCCAATGTGACCCTCTCATGTCACGAGAGCTGATTTCCTCTGACGAATACATGAAAGGTCCCACTGCATGTCTCCGTCTCTTCACACCATTCTGCATTCGTTATTCATCCCTCCAAGGTAAAAGCCAGTGTCTCATCCAACAATGACAAGCGTTACCTGGTGATTAATTCAATTGGCTGACACATCAAGGTTAGATGTTTTGTCACTGTCCGTCTTGACGGTGACGGGATATTTTAATGTCGATTACATTTGCATGTTCCAACACACCATTTCAGAATTCAAAAACCTGGCAATAATACAAAAGAACGGACTTTGTACTTTATCATATTAGACACCACAATATCATAGAAATATATATATTTTCCTTATATATATAAAAAATATATACAGAATTACTGTATGTAGAAACTATAATGAAAGTTTAAGAACTGAATCTTCTTTCCCAACACACAAAAAACAAATATTTAAATATTGATTTCTGAGTAATTACACAGATTAATTATGCAGTCTCGGGGTAATGTCAACTATATAGGACTTGACAGCACCCGCAACCCATGTATGAGTGCAGCAAAGCAATGTTTCACATGTGAGAAGGGTATTTGCATAAAGGTCTTAGAGGCATAGAATATAAAAATGACTTTTTAATTGTATGGGATAGAAAAATTTAATTATGATTGTTTGGCACAAAAAAACCTTAACTAACATTATTAAACAGACATTTATTTGAGAAGGCCCTGAAAACATTATGCTTATTTATTTCCATGAAATGTATGTGTTTCAATGTTACTGAAAAAAGTACTATTTAAACATATTGTACTGGTTGTCCTTTGCCTATTCACACAATTGAATGCCCAGTACATTCAGAAGTACCAAATGTGTTGATTTAAATTTACATTTTATAAATAAATAGAAGCTCAAATACTGGTACAAGTATTGGGGTCGCCACACAGTCAATACTAACTTGAATGCCAGGGACATGCATGGAAGGATGGATAAGACTGAGGGAAAAAAAATGCAGTTCAAGAGAGAGAATGTGTATATATATATATATATACACACACACACACACACACACACAAATATACATATATACATATTTCATATACATATACATATATAATACTGTGCAAAAGTCTTAGGCCACTAGTATTTTTCACCAACAAAAAGTAGTTTTAAGCAACACAGTCTCACTCCAACTCGTCACATTTTGATGTTTGGTCAAAACAGTTTTGCGTCATTTTTCGATGCTCAAGGACTTTTCAGTAACTTTTTGACTTTTTCATCCTTTGTGTCAATATGCCAGAGCAAAATATATATTTTTTTATTTTATCGTTATAATTAAAAGATATATTTGGTAAAAACATTAGCATTATTGCATATATGTAGGGGTGTAATTTTTCAGTCAAAACAGTTTTATTTAAAATTATATTATTTACACATTTATGAACACATAACATAAACCCTGCCCCTAAACCTACCATCTGTCAATAAAACATAAGATATAGCAGGCAGATACAACCACCATCATCATTTATTCGAAAGATATCAATATTCCAAGTCTTGCAAACCAATTGATTTGTGAGAGGAATAGACGCAGTCGCTGTCTCCGTCTTCCGTGTACTTCCTGTCTGTGAGCGATTTCAAAAAATGCCGCTTTAAGAATCCTTACGTCAACGTTGGTTGTGAAATGTCATAGGCTCTTGCGTGTCTCGTGATCGATTGCGTCTTGTTGTTGTGAAAAACTATTGGTTCTTGTGTATCTCGTGATCCATTGCGTCATGCTACCAGACGCGAGTATGTTTCCTGAATAAGATGACAGCGTGTGAACGGAGCAGGACATTTCTAGTGATTAAAACCTTGTGTTTTACTCTCTTCTTCACATAAAGACTTCGTATGGATTCAGAAGACTTGGAATGTGACATGAATTGTTTGTAATGTATTTATACTGCTTGTTTTAGATTAGTTTGTGCAATAAATACCTGATGTATTTAGATTTATCAGAGGTGGGTAGGTTTAGGGTAGGGGTGGGGTTTGGTGCTCCAATAAAACAAAAAAATTATATAATAAATGTATATACTGTATGCATGCAAACCATTACATTAAGCCAAACACCTGAAAACAACGGAGGACCCCTCGCGTCAAAAAGTGACTGACTTAAAACCTTGTTGGTTGGTAAAAATACTAGTGGCCTAAGACTTTTGCACAGTACTGTGTATGCATGCATGTATGTATATATTTATATGCCCTTTAAAGTGATTGATTTTCCCCTTTTTTGTCGTTT
This sequence comes from Enteromius thamalakanensis, assembly GCA_032357475.1. Taxonomy (NCBI): domain Eukaryota; kingdom Metazoa; phylum Chordata; class Actinopteri; order Cypriniformes; family Cyprinidae; genus Enteromius; species Enteromius thamalakanensis. The sequence goes on along the minus strand of JAUCMT010000043.1, from coordinate 3,798,576 downwards.
GTGAACCCTTTAAGGACATGCATAATAATAACAAAATTGTTGACTGGAGAGCATTCGGTCCAAACTAAGTTTCGCCCACTTTCAAAGTTATTGTAGCTACTTCATATAAAATTACATGACTGGTGATTTCACCAATAGGCAGCACACTCAAGGGATCCTTCTCTGATTGGCTCTTTATGGCAGTTACAATTCTCATTCAATTTCAAGGGTTGTTCATTTTGGTGTGATTTTCATTATCCATGTCTCTTTATCACCTCTTACGCTCTCTCACTCTCTGCCTCTAGCCACTAAAGCTCAATAATGCACTCTTAATTAATTTACGCTGTATAAAAACAATATGCCTCTGATATCCTTTGCTCTGATCTCAATCACATCTGGGATTAAGTAATTCCTATTTTTATGCCTGATTGAAACAAATCTAAATTACTCAGTCAGTGTTAATCAAAATCTGCCTTTCGAGACTGTCTTTTAATGCATGGATAGATTAAATGTTATACAATCAGGTGTCTTGGGGTGAAAAAATGCAGAGATCATCTAAATTTAACCCAGCTATTAGATATTATATATTAAAGAATAGCTCTATTAAAGAGCTGGAAGGTAATAGTGTCATCATGACATTAACCACTTTGATCAAGTGGCTACTGTCCTAAAAAAAAAAAGACACTTTGGTGACCCAGGTATGTGAACGCAGTCTTATCTGACTGGAATAACACACAGACATTGTTACCCTGGCTACCTCTTTCTGTAGTATCACAAGTTAATGATCAACGTGGTTTTAGTGCTTGTGGACATCCTAATGACCAATTAATGCTGTATTAGAGGGTTTAGAAGGTGTGTTTACTGGATTACTGTGTGTGTGTGTGTAATTGGATGTGAAGGAAGGCTATTAAAATCAAATATATAACATACACCATTCAGTGTGGTGCAGTCAGTACAGCAGGCAGGAATTCTGCTTATAATCTTAGGTCTGCTGAATTTCTCTTCCTTCGTAAGACTATTGCACTCTTGGGTAACAGAAGAACTGCAAACCAGTAAAATCAGCTTGAATCCTGTTACTGAGGGCTGGTCAGAATAGCTATTCCAACAACAAGTGGTTTTATTCAGTGGAAACCTGCTCAAAAGACCAGTGTGCAGTCCAAGGTGGTCCAGGGTTTGTACTGATTAGTCCAGGTTTCATGCTGCTGACCAAAATATTCACACTGTTTACCTGCATTATTTTGCTAATATGTATTCAAAATGTATTTTCCTTATCATCATTTACTGTCCATATTCACAATTTTCTATTTAAAGAGGCTTTTATTCTAAAAAAATTGTGTTTTTCATAAACCAGGGAGTACAATTAGTAATAGAACTTTAATCAAACCTTTCATTTATATTCATGTCCTTTGGTGAAGGATGAACTGAAAAGGTCACCTTTGTGGATTTCAGACTGCTTTTGCTTGTCTGTGTATTGATTTATGCTTTGTTTTTTTCAAGCTCCTCTTTGCTACAAAAATGTGTCCTTGATGTCTTACATATATATGAACAATTTTAGATCTGATGTGGTCACTCATTCATTCATTCATTATACTGAAATACTGGTGCACAAGCAAAAATAATGTGTTCATATAGTATAAGAAAATTTTCATTGGATTTTCTGCCTTTATGAATTCTGATTTGTTAAGCAGATTTAACACAGGATCAAATCCACGGAATTAGGATCAAATCTAATTTTAGTAGACTGCAAACAATAATTATTTCAACAAGTATTTGTGTATTTACAGTAAAATATTTCCACAATTGTCTATTGGGTAAGAAAAGTAAACTTAACTAAATTCATGTATCAAAAATGAAAATTAAAATAAGGTTAAGAAAACATCCTTGCTTTTCAGAGAGTTACTGTATGTATTTTATATATGACACAAAATGAAAAACCACAGCTATACAGATCTAGTTTTTGCACACATTTTACTTTACTTTTACAGTACAATAGTAAAATAGTGGCAACAATGTCAGGCAATATACCCTGACACTCTTTAAATGATAGCACAATTTTGCATCAAACCTGCACCCTTAAATGACAATAATCAATTATTCCTGTTATTACTGGGCCTTCTATAACTTGCATCATATCACAAAGATCCCTCTTAAAAAGGGAACAGTGTGAGAGACCATTCAATGGAGACTCACAAGAAATGATTCTTCGTCACGATTGCATGCTTCCCACAGAAACACCTCAGAATGGTACGAATGGGAAAGAATTACTCATGAGCTAGTCCAGATTTTAAGTACTGCAGACATGCATTGTAGCTATTATTACAGGTCCAAAAATGGTGAGCTCTTTCATTGAGGTGAAGAGAGGGTACAGGCTATGAAGGAGGTACAAACTAAAAAGCAATGAGGGGGAAATGGGGTGTGTGAAAGGGAGCAAAGACAGGTGTTGAAGCACCATTGAGACGACTGTTCACAATAGACTTCAGCATAAGAGCAGAGAGCAATGTACTGTATGAGTGGATTTATAACGGTGGGTTAGGGATGGTTATAGAGTTAGTTTGCTAAAAATTCACCTAATTATTAATTTTTTTTCAAAACCTTACTTACACATTACACTTTCCAGCTAAAAAGAACAGTAGCGACAACACCAAAAATGTTTGTTCTTTTTTTCTACACCGATTCAGGCAGATTTTCAATTCCTAAAATAGAGCGTCTATTTAAACTTAGTACAGATGGTCCACCTTTTTGGCTTTTAGTTATTATAACATACTGTTGTGTTTTATGATTTACTACAATAATATTTGCTATAAGTAGTAGAAAACCCTGCTATATAATTTAACATATTGTAAATAGAATCCAGAGATATTTGCACTTAGTGTAAAAATCATATATTACTATTTACACTTAGTGCAAATAAAAGGTGCCTTAAAACATTTTTTTGTGTTGTCTCTCAAGCAAAACTATGTTATAAACTCTTTGGCTTTTCTAACACAAGTAAACTTGCTTGTTAGCTCACCTGGTACAGCACTGCACTTGTGATGCAGAGCACTCTGGTGCTAGTCCCTGGGCATGAGTCAGGACACTTGATAAAAGAAATGTAGAAGCAAGCTAAAATCTCATGGCTGCTTCAGTAAATGCACTTTTGTTTTTCAGTAAATGCCTGTTTGCTTTTGCTAACACTATTGGTTAGATTTAGCTGTAGGGTTCAGTGTAGCAATCATTAACATGATATAAGGACTATGAATCATTTTCAAGACACTTGCCAGGTTATGTAATTAACGCTTTCACATGACACAGTACCTTCTCTCTCAGCTCCCATTATCTCAGTTTTCCAGGAAATACCAGCTTGAGGTCATTGTCCCTCATCTCCCGCAGGCACCCTGAAAAAGAAGAAACCAGTTGGAGACTAAGGCTTTATTGCCTGTCCTTTCTTTTGTTTGCGAACAAAACTGTAATTGCTGTTAACTAAGACAACACCTTGAATGTTATCACATCATGGTAATTCTATGAACAATCACACGGTCTGCACGTGCACATGATGAGGTAAATAATATCACTGTTTGTTAATCCTTCTTATCTGGCCTTTTAGTCAGTTCAGAGTATTGTGCCAATTATCTGGAGCTAACCATAAAAAAGTGTGAATCTGGTCTAAGATCAACTCCCAGCATTTCACCCCCTAGCAGTCTGTAGACACAACATCTCTGCTGTGGTTAAAATAGGATCTACATGAAGTACATATTTAGTACTACATTTTTGTGTAATATCATAACACTGAGGGTTGTTAAAGCTTGCCATTGATCGGAAATACTTTAGAAATTGCCTTTAGATAAATATACGGAAACTTGTAAAGGTCTTTTCCTGGATATAGGAAAAGGTTTGTTATAATGCTCCTTTTGCAAACAAATTCTAAAATGCAATATCCAGTTGGAGTTTAATGATACAATATGTTGTCCTAACTCAAATGTGGAGATATAATTTTAGAATTATGTAACTTATATTAATTTAAAAAATCAGCAAGTACACAACCATACTTTAGTGTGTATATATGTGTGTGTGTATATATATATGTAGGCAATTGTGTATATATGTAAATATAATTATATAAATTTAATATTTACCAATATTACCATTACACATCAAAAAAATGAATATTTTATTTATAAATAATTGACATCTTTAATTGGCATCTCTTTGCAGTGCACATGAGATAATGTGCCATCTCAGAGACAGTCTGTACCTGTTTTGTTCAGGCCCCACCTCCTTACTCTCACCATGGCAACCAAGAAAAACAGAATGGGTACCTGTCGCTTGGCAACATGGCCTGGTATCTCCAAGCCACAAGCTGCTGGAACAGAGAGCAGATTAACAGAGAAAGTGTGATAGCTGCCAACAAACAGCGACATTAACACTCAATGCATGTGGGTGTCTGTGTGTGAACATGTGGGTATGCGAGATACTCAGGCACAAACACACAGCCGCACTTACACACGCTGTTAAGTAGCAGCAATCACTTGTGTGTAAAGTGAATTTGCACTTTTTTGAAATATATACCTCAGCTGAACCCTTCAGTCTGTCTCTAAGCGGTGCTCTGCAGTCACTATGATCAGAATTATACTAAATGCATTAGTTTCCATTTTAAGCAGCCCTGAGGTGACTGGAACTTGACATGCAGCTAGTGTTTGATTTATGGGCCTCATGTCTGAATAAACATAGTGTCCGGTGTGAACATACCAGCTGGACCTGTGTCAGTGTTTTACAAGTAAAATGCACAGTGAATGCCAGATTTAGCTAGTTTGAAGCTGTTATCTATTTTAGGAATATGAGCTCACAGTAGAACTCATTTTTGGTAACTCTTTTTTTTTTTCCTCAAGTAAAATGATCTAATCTTAAAATAGAATTTTCCTCCCAACCTTTAATCAGGTGAACACAAACCCTCCGACTGTCAACATCGACTCTCCCAACCATTTTCAAATTAGTTTCAGAATGACTGATTGTTTTCTGCTTTTTCCTAAATACAGCAACTGATCTGCTGTCACCTCCGGTCCTTATATGGTTCATATTTTATGCACTTGATTGATGCCATTTCACATTGTTGTTCTTCTAGTGATGACAAATCTTTGCTATCGACTTGAGAAGTTTCATGCACAAGCTTGAATTTCATTACTAGTTGTATAACAGTTGCTCATTGGCTGGCTGATTTATTTAATTATTTATTTTTAGCACAGGATACTCTTTGTTCACTGTCATCCATCTATGATCTGTGGGGGGTTATGTTTGTTTAGATAACCTTTAAAGGTTTAAACAGTTCTTCAAGTCTGAGATAGATGGTGACTGTTGATACAAGAAGGACATAGTAATGGGAATAGGAATGACAAATATGACCCTTATCTGTCTTTTTTAACAGGTAAGGTGAGTGGAAAGAAAGAAGTTTCAGCTCAAACATTCAATTTTTTATGTCAAATACATTTTTAACTCACTAGAAAAAAAAAGACACTTCAATAATTTATACAAAGGTCAAAAGTTTGCTGTTTTATGTTTTTGAAAGAAGTTCCTGATTGTCTGGCTGCATTTATTTGACCAAATAACATAAGAATTTTGATTACAATAAGGATTACAATTAAGACATTAATTAAGAAATTTTAGCAGCCTTTACTACAGTCTTAAGTGTCACTTCAGAAATCATTTTAATATCTATAAACATTTCTTCTCTTTAAAAGTATTAGTTGCTTTTGTGGGAACAAAAAAAGAATGGAATAGAAATTGAAAACATTTCTCTACTGTATCTTTTGATTAATTTAAATAATTTATTTAATTGATTTTAAATAAAAGCATAAATTTTTTTCCAAAAATCTTCA
>JAUCMT010000043.1:3706692-3720435 GCA_032357475.1 Enteromius thamalakanensis | reverse complement strand
AAGAGTATTTCCACAATGGCATCGCACTGGTAACTACATGATCCTGAGTGATGATCAAAAATGAGTATTGACAGGTGTAGGTAAAGACTCACTCTTCCTCTGCAGGTGACCTCCTCTCCCTGCATGAGGCACGTGCCCAGAGCCACGTATCCCTTCAGACCTGACACTGTCTCCTGACTCTTGAGTGCCACCGTCTTCATACACGTCACATGCTCCCACTCCTCCAGATCAATGCTGAACAAGACAGTTCATCATCATTTACTCATGTTCATGTCAGTTCAACACCCGTAAGACTGCCGTACATACTGAAGACGTTGTTTTGATACAAAAGAGGTGTTTGTGTGCTTAAAAATCCTGCGTCTTCCATCACTTCAAATGTCCTTATCATCGCATTACATCTGGATTAAACTGCTCTATTCATGAAGTAAGCTTCTGTAACGTCTTTCTATACTTTTTAAAGGTTGTGTGAATGTGCATCTCACCGTGTGTTTGGGATGGCCTCCCAGCTCACAGGAGAGATGAGCTGAATGAAGAACTTGTCCTGCTGAGGATGTATGTACCGCTCATCTGAGAAAACAACAATTCAAATAAAAAACAATCAGACTTATCCTCTTTATTCATGTGTGTATGCAAGCAAACAGTGTCCCACCTCGTTCGATGTTCTCAAACTCCTTCTCCTCTCCAGTCATTCTGGGGATGCGTGTGCACTGCTCTTTAACACTGCTGCACACTGCATAAACCTGAAACACACCAATGATCAACATACGACTCCCACGTAGGGCTGGGCGATATATATCCAACGATATATTATGCGCATCTCGACAGTAAAGCCGGTTCTTTGATTAGCAACAAATCTCCATCAGCTTTTTTCAAAAAGAAACGCCAGCTTATAAACAGAGCCGTAGATCAATTTAAAAAGTTTTTTTTTTTTAAAGTCTTAAAGCTTAAAAAAATCACTGGTTTGGATGGATGCTCGTGTTTTATATCTTGGGTGGAATCTGCAGTATCTGACTGTGTTTGTTTGCTGGCTTCCATGGCTGCAATATGATGCATTTTCCACCAATTGGCAACCTGAGGTGTTACATTACTACTGGGTAAACTGGAAGTGGGCAGAGTCACACAGACCAAAATAAAAACAGACATTCCGAAACAAAGTTACACTTTTCATTGTAGAGTATGTAAACTTAACATGTTCCTTAAATGTAATTTTTATGCTTTAGTGCAGTCAATAATTACATACAGCATCTTGCTGGACACTGCTAGTATTTATGCCGATTAGTTTAGCCAGTCATAACCGACCTCATTAATATGTAGAATCTTTAGGACACACAAGCAAAAACTCTCAGTGTATTTAGTCAACATTACACAAGTTGAACACAAGCAAAATCTGCAAACTTTTGTCCTAACGCACAATGACTGACTGTACAGATGTTTGTTAAAATGACTGGGTTTTGGCTGCTAAAAACATTGCAGATTGTGTTTGTGCAGAACACAAAAGAAGATGTTTTGATGAAAGTTCCCTTAACTAAACCATCCAGCTCCCACTGACTTTAAATGGAAACCAAAGCCGTTTCATTCTTCAAAACTACTAGCTTTATTCTCCACAGAAGAGAGTGAAAGAAAGTCTAGAAAAGTGTGAAATGACTCATGTAAATGAACTCATCATCCATTGCCCACAGCGTGTGCATTACCTTTGACTCCACGTGGTAGGACACATAGTGGACGGTACACCTGAGTGGGATCTTGCGGACAGGCCAGGGAGCGTCATATGAGAGATATGTGGGTAACACACTGATCCTTAGCTCGCCCTAAAGCAACAAACACACTTCAGTTAAACCTAAACCTGTCAAGATTATTTTCTCCAGATATCCTGATCCCAGAGACTTTTGAGATGCGATCTAATAATAAGTGCTGGTGTAGATTTTTAGGCTTGTCTGTACTTGTTTGTTGAAGTAGAGGAATCCTTTGGGACAGTTGATGTTGTGAAAGGGAGAAAAGGACTCGATGGCGCCGTCTATTGTCATGGGGTGAAGCCGCATCGCCCCACGAGAGGTCACCAGCATCCAGTGAGGAGACGGACCGCAGATAAAAACCTGGAAAAACAAGCCATGTCAACATTTATGTAGTTCTTCTCTTACAGAATCAAGAATTTAGTGCCAATGTCTTACAACAGCTCTAAGATGAGACATATGTTTTCTTGACAATTAGCTGAATTAATAAAAAAGTAGTACTAAAAATGGAGCTTAAATAAACATAAAAAAAGTTAAGAATAGAAATAAGTGTCAAAAAACATGATCAGATAAATACATTCCAGTTTTCAAACCAGACGTACCCCAGAGTATCCAGAGATGTCCTGGAAGTATCTGAACCTTGCCACTCGACCTTTGACCCCCAGACTCTCCTCTCCCTGACCCTCGGATTTCTTGTCTTTCCTCATTTTGGACTTCTTCTCTCTGAAGTTAATGTTATGAGGCATCTGAGAGGAAGAAAACGGGAGTCACCATTCAAACATCACTGGAGTAAGAGTCCTGTGGAGAGTATCTAGTGTCAATTTGTACCTTCTTGAAGCGCACTTTCAGGTTGCTCTGAGCTTGCTGCTGGTCGTAGGGAAAGGCCTCATAGATGAGAAGCTCTTGATCGACATGTGCCTGTTGACAAATACACAACATTAATCCTCAATACGTGCAGAAGAGCATGGGAGTTTCTGTGAGAAATACTCACCAGCAGGTAAGGACGGCTGTGGTTGTAGCCTAAAGACACGAGAGCTACTTCTTTGACCAATGGGATTTCTCCCTGCCTCATCACTTCCTCTTTTTTGAGCTCCCCTTGAGTCGCCGATTGGCTAGCAGAGCTGTCGACCAGAACACGCTGACCAACAGGGAAATTTTTTACCAGAAAAACCAGGCGCCAATCAGGAAGCTGGTAGATCTGATTAACAAATCACAATATTAACATTAGATTATGTTCTATGTATGCTTTACACAAGCTCATAACATGAACTGAATAACCAAACAGCCACTAAAGATTAAGATTAATCACATAAATCTGTTGATAAGGCATGCATTCATACTGAACAAATCTATACTTCATAAAGGTAGTTCAGTTGTAGTTTAGAATGAACTGAGGGTCTATATACAGGATGACAGGCTTCTCTTTTTTGAGTAAATTATATGGCTTTTAGACAATTTTAAATATTACATATTTTAAAAGAAATGGCAGTATTTTATCAAAAATTAAAAAAAAATATTGTAAGTTTTTAATGTTTGAATTAAATCTCTTGTGCTCACCAAGGCTGGATTTATGTGCTCAAATATATAGTAAAAACAGTAATATTGTGAAATATTATTTCAATTCAAAACAACTGTGAACCAAAATAAGCTTTTGTTTACATAATATATGTGTGTGTGTTCTGTGTATATTTATTATGTATATATAAATGCACACATGCATGAAAATATTAGCATGTATATTTATACATATACATTTTATAAATATAGACATAGATGTATATTATGAATTTATATAATATATAAAAAATACCTACACACAGCACACATACATATATTATGTAAACAAAAACTTCATTTTGAATGCAATTAATCATGATTAATCGTTTGCATACATTCTTTTAACCAGAAATCTCAGTAAATCACCTCCATGACTCCATTCTCTCTGACCAGAAGGCACCAGTGTGACGGCTCCTGTCGGTTCTGGCCGCCCTCTTTTCCTGTCTGAGAGGAGTTCAGTGATGCAGAGCTGCGGCTGGGCTCCTCTTTACCGGGGCTGGTCAGAGGGTTCGACTCGCCGTACAGCATTTCCTCCTCATCATCCACCGTATTACTGACGGACAGCACCAGGAGGAGAAAAATGTATGTTTAATGAGACAAACTGTAAAGCAGAGCATTTCAGTGTTTGATGTGCTCAGTGACGTTACCTGATGTCCTGGATGATGGTCTCTGTGTCTGATTGGGCTCTGATGGCAATTTCCTCTTTGGCCAGGAAGCTGACCTTGTTCTCAGTTGTGAACATGCCACTGACGTCACGATAAGCACATAACGTAATAATACGGGATTGCTGCAAAAACAAAATCCGAGTAAAAATGTGTTTCATTTTCATGAAGATAATGTCACAATGCCTTAAGCCCTAAAATATGATTAATTGCCTTTATTTGCTTTTTTCATGAGATTCAGCATAAAACAATTCAACTACATTTCAATTACTACATCATTTACATTTCAGATAACTTGCTCAAATAAATGCAGCCTTGATGATCATCAGAGACTTCTCCCAAAAGGTTTGACCAGTGATCTACATGACGTCTGTATGGACTGACTGACCGTGTGGATTTGTGGCTTCTGCAGGGCCAGCCGGTGGCTCTTCCCCATGTACGAGTCGCTCTTCAGCATAAACATGGTGACCACTCCCTCTGCTGTCATGATGATCATGTATGGATCGGCCACAGAGCAGTGCACTATGGGAGAGCCCAAGTCCACAGGGATAAAGTGGAGCTGTGTCACTGAGAGCAAGAAGAGTAGAGACCGAATGAGACTCCAGATCCATCATCATATGATCACTGTAACACAGACGCACTTCCTCACCTCCCTCTAGCAGTCTGATGCCCATAGGAGACACCTGAATGATGTATTTATTGTCTCCGATGTTGCCTGCGTACACAGTGGGACCCTGCGTGGCGAATCCACTGGTGTCCAGCTCCATGATCTCCTGACCCGTCTGCAGGATCTAAACACACCGCAAGAGCAATGAAGCAGTGAATGGCAATGAAAATAAACTGCCTCAAAAAGCATTAGACAATATGAGACAGCAGTACTGGGAAAAATGACATACTAGCATGCTGCTTACTATTTAGTACACTGCCTAGTAGACGTGCCGGTATTCGAAATTGAACATGAGCACATAAAAATACTGTGAATAATTATTTAGCCCAATACAGATTACTTTTAGTTTTTTTAGAACTTTTAGTTCCCATCAAAAGAACAACCGCTGTATGCTGCGTCAAAAATGCATGCGCACGGTCATATAAACAAGCACGGCTGTGAAGAGCAATAAAAGCAATCTCACAGATATGCAGCTGTTACCACGAAAAAAAGCAGCCGATATACTTTCTGAAACATATTTAAATGATTTAAATAGCCATTCAGATTTCTGTATTCATTACAGTGTTCATCACAGTGCCAAATATTGAAATATTTAGACTAAATAGCCTATTTATTTCCCAAAAATATGTTACAATATGCCCCATACAATTTAAAATATTTAGATTGTTTATTGTTTGATCACACTTAACATTAAGCCTCTGTTGGTCAACATTAGTTTATTATAAAATAAACTGCTAGTGAAAAAAATCTTTTAAACATTTTTATTCATTTTGGTTTTTTTTTTAAATGTAAACACACAATGTTAAAATCTAAATTTGAAACCGTATTCTTTAATGAACCTGATCTAACATGAACTAACAGTTTTGAGTATTTTTTAACAAAGATTATTATCTTCAAATGTAACTTTTTTGTTTAGAAATGTATTGTATTTAAATGTTTTGTTCTTTATGTTGTAAGAAAAAAGTTATTAAACCTAATACTGTATACGTGACCAAACATTAGCAATTAATCGCAACATGAACATTTGCGATCGCCTGTCCTGCAAAGTTTAGACACATGCCTTTAATTTTCAAGTGATCCTTAAATACGTAATTAGTTGCTTCGGGTGTGTTTGATTAGAGTTGGAGCTAAAAAAAATTTCAGGACGGTCAACGTCAGAAGCAGGTTTGGGCACCCCTGGTCTACTGCCTAAAGTAAGGTAGTATGTTATACATAATCCAGCTTTCAATTACCATGGTGGAGTCCTCTCTGCTGAGGATGAGGAATCCGTGTTTGTTCTTGTCATCCTCTACTGTGGGCTCGTGCTTCTCCTCCTCAGGACCCTCGCCATCACCCTCTGGTGGAGACTACAGACAGAGTTTAAAGTTGAGCAGTTTACAGCTAAACATAAGAATTATGGATTATTTTTTTATTTATCTGCATTAAAAATAAAAGACTTCAGAGAGTAACCTGAATCACCTTCTCAGGTTTCTCCTCGCAGTATATAACTGTCCACATGTCGTGGCATCCAGGGAGCTCAAACGTTGTGACCACCTGTGGTCTGATACTTTTCTACAGAAGAAGAAAAATAAATGCTTCAATACCACAAATTTATTTTTTAAGTAACAATGTTTGACTTATATGGACTTTTCAAATGACAATGACCAATATATTGCCAATATAATATAAATGTGAGACATATAAATATCCACACAAAGCCAATATTGCAAATAGTAATTTCCTTGGTAATTTTGTTTGCCTGTGAAAGAACAAAATCAATTCTTATCTTAAAAGATATTTACTTTTTTATTTTATTGTAAGGTCCAGTTCTCACAACTATGACTTCCTCCATGAATTCATAATTGTAATTACTTTTTTTTTTTTGATATGGTCATGGAGAATAAGGGATTAATATGTGTTTTATAAGTACTAATGAACTGCTTATATGTTGCTAGGGAGAACTAGTCCTTATACTAAAGTTCTTTTTGTTTCCATTTAGTTTCCATTTAAAACCAGAAAGTTTTAAATGGAGTTTAATTCATTATCTACAATGTGCTGTGGGGAGATATGAGAATAACACAAACACTGCGTTACGTTAATCATTTTTGTAATGGCCAAGATAAAACCAGTAGGATTCCTTACAACAGGGCAAAATTAAGAACATGCAATACACACACACATATATATATAATTATAAAAGTTATACTTATAAAAAATAGTTACACATTTTAAATCACAATGTCAAAAATCTCCTTCATCAATCATGTTAAAACTGGCATGACTAAAACAGTGCATTTACACCAGAAACATGATCTGTAATCCAATGTGAGGGAAACTGATCTGTGCCCCTAGAGCAAGCAGATTCATGCCATATTCACACCTGATATTACCATCAGTCTCATGTGATCCCATCAAAACCAGAATAATGTCCTTAAAACTATTCAACTGGAATTTTGTGTCAAACAAATTCAATTAAACAAATTATAGTTGACGCCTTTTCAAAATAACAACATTTAAATAGTTACTCGAGGTGCACACTGGGATGTTTTCTGGACTTAATTCACCTAAACCAACTGAGACAGATGTCAAAACCAGGTGTAAAACAGAGCCTGGGGTTCATACCATACGCATGCACTCAGACAAATAACACTCTCTGCTGTATCTCGGGTGTTTTAAAGGCCTCTCCAACCATCTCTGAGGCAGCCCTGGTAAAGCCCAGACGTCACTGTAGCACCGCAGCGGCCCGTGGCAGACGAGCCTCACCACCACAGGGCCGCGTGCTGTGCATCTTTAATACAAACAGACACCGCTGTGATGCATGCGCACACATGCAGGGACGCAACGCCTGTCCACGAGCGCAGGAGAGTCACACATAAAAATCTTACCTGCAACACAGAGAGAGCTCCGTTCTTGCCGTACCCTGAGCCCACCACAACCTCCAGATCCGGCTCTGGGTTCGTTTGAAACTGATGACGGAAGAGTTGATATCGCATCAGAATTAAATAGTTTCACAAAATGAATACTTCTGGGTTTTTGGTTAAACGCCTGAATTAAGGTCTGTTGTGAACACTAGTTCATGTCACTTTCGCATTTAATTCTATAACATAAAGCACAGCAGTAACACGTCCTTGTGATTTTCCTTGTGTCTAAATGTGAACTCATCTGATCACCAGTGACTTTCACAGCCTTGTTGTGTTTATAATCACACTCTTGCAAACTACTTAAACCTACAGGAAAACCATATTAAATAGCTCAAAGCTATGTGACTATGTTGTACTTCATTTCTAACCTGATTGTTTTTAGGCTTCAGAATTCAGTTTTGCCCTGGGAAGTACAGGGATGCAAACTTAGAGGTTGATCTAAAAAAAATTAAGCCGTCACTGTAGGGAAAGATACCTCTTCAGACAGGAAGGCCGGTTCTCCCATGGAGGCGCTGACACAGGGTCCTATGTTTAGTATGCTGTCACAAACCTGTAAATAAACATCAAATTTAGTTTAATACACGTGTTTCATGCAGGCAGTATATGTGGTGTATTGTAAATGAAATATGTCATTGAGATGAGATTACCTCAAATGAGTATGTAGCCAGCTGAGTGCCTGACTGAGCCTCGCTCCCGTACACCTCGATTTCATCAAGCTCATCAGGCATACTGGCCTTACCTGAACACAGCAACACACACATATATACACACACACACACACAACACAGCAGCACAAATATCTTAAGCACACACATACATTAACTACACTACCTGCCCAGTTAGATTCCACACGCTTCTTTTTATTTGGAGGCTCTTCCTGGAAGTCAAATGATTTTTCGGTATTAAAAACATATTTTGGTTAACACTTTATTTTACGGTTACACCTATTAGTTGCTTAGCATGCGTATTACTAGAATATTAGCCAGTTATTAGTTCTAATGAAGCACATATTAATGTGCTTAGGTGCACTTATCTTTATAACGGTTCACACACCTGTTTCTCCTTCTCCTCGTTCTCTTTGCCCTCTTCCATTGGCGTTTCCTGGAGTTTCTCCGTGTATCTGAGCAGCAGCGAGTTGCCCAAACGAGAGCCCAAGAACAGATACCCGGCCTCCATGGTTGTCATCTGAGAGGAGAGAGACGAGGGAGTGAGTGTCTGTAATCTAGGACAGAGGACTTGAGACTGATGCTGATCACTCACACAAGTGGTCAGGACGCTGGCGGCAGCCTTGTCGAAGTGAAATGCCCGCACGCTCCTCATGCCATCTGTGATGAGCGTCAACACGTAACTGCAACATGACAAGATACACGCTCAACGAACACAGTAAGATCTCTGAGCCAAAAGACCCTGATTTTCAGGACTAGGTCGCTATTGTCTTCATTTGTAAGGTGCTTCGGATAAAAGTGTGTCTGATAAATGACTAAAATGTACAGCATGGAACACAGGGTCACAAAAGCAAGAGGTCTCACATTTCTCCTCCTTTTAGTGAGATGACCATCTTATCAGAGGTGATGAAAGATGACTGAGAACAATCCAGTGTGATCTTCACTTCCTCCTGTGGCTCTGTACAGTAAAACAGATTGAATTGAAGTGAAATGGCACCAGTAAAGACTGCAAAGACATCTCAGCAGAACTTACTCAAAGGGAAAGCCGTGGTGCCATTGGTCTGGCTGTTGAGAGACACTCCAAACGGAGGGACACTCTGGTTCAGATACATCAATGAGTTCACAGCGAACACCACAACTCCACCTGAACACACAACATTATCATTCAAACAGCTTATAACCCATATTAAGTGTCCCTAATATCTGTGTACTTCCATAGTAGATGTGTATGAAGTATGTAACCCCAGTGTAAGTACACATCGGTACATAGTATCATAGTATTTTATACTGTTCCAGTTACTCATATTCATACTGCTGTTACAAAATGTAATTCCTGTTACAGTACATGACTACTTAGTGAAGTGAAAAAAGTGTTGTTACCAATGTCCTGTTACACATTCATTCTAAGGGTTGTTAAATGTGTGTAGATACAGAAATATTACAGCTGTAGATACTATGTACTGGTGTGTACTTACACTGTGGTTACATACTACGTACACATCTAGTTACTATGGAAGTACACAGATATTAGGGATACTTAATATAAAGTGGGACCAATGTGTTCTTTTGAAAAAAGAAAGTGGATGGCTTGGGGGCGGGTAGTTTATGGTGCAATTTTCATTTTTGGGTGACCTATTCCTTTACTAATTAAACAAATGTTACCTAATCTAATATGATAGAGGTGAAGGTTTGTATGGAGCTTATGCAGGTGAGTCAGAGTGATGTTTTACCAATTGGTTTAGGCACAGCCATGACCTGAGTGCAGTCGAAGGGCAGGTTACTGAGAGACCAGATGACCGGATGAACCTTCTGCATGATATTTAGAGAGATTGCCACGATACCACACGTGTCCTGACGCACAGCCACACGCCTTAAAATAACACACAACACAGTGTTCATAATACACAGTGTGAGTGCATGTGAATGAGACAAGTGTTGGTTATCAGATCCTACCCGGGCCACGTCTGATTGGGCTCAAACAGAATAAGCAGCGTGGGCTCGTAGTAACCATGGAGAAACTTCATATCAATAATGTTAAGGAGCTTCTCATCCAGTTCACGAACATCAATGATGTAACTGGGAAGGAAACTTGACTTCTGCCTAAAAAAGAAGAAATAATTTGATTGAGATCTTGCTGTGAACAAACACCAATTTAATATAAATAGAGTCTGATATGCTACAGTTAAAAAGCTTGAGAGTTGAGACTTTTATTTTTTTAAGGACATTAAACTGATAAATAGATATTTCAAACAAATGTTATTCTTTCGAACTTTCAATAACATTGTTAATAATTAGAAATATTTCTTGAGCAGCGATGCAGCATATGATTTCTGAAGGATCATGTGACACTGAAGACTGGAGTAATGATGCTAAAAAATCAGCTTTACATCACAGGAATAAATTATATAACATAATAATAACATTTTAAAAACATTACATAACAATAAAATATATTACAATAGAAAGCTGCTTTTTTTTTATTGCAATAATATTGAAAAATATATATTATTGTCACTATATGTTTGTATCAAATAAATTCAACCCCCCAAAAATACTTTTTGTTAAATCTTACAAAAATATTAAAAATATCTTGTCAACCCCAAACTTTTCTGTTGTGTGTAATAGTTTAAAATGGCAGTAAATGTGTAGAGAATACTGTTGGTACCCTTCTCCGACAATGCCTTCTTGTTCATCAGTTAGTGTGTCCTTCCTGAAGGGCAGCACCACGAGACACGTGCCGTAGACCAGCATGACTGCACAGCGGTTCTCTGGATCCACCCGCACCATTGGGATGTGCACATTCTGGACAAACCCTTCCTGAAACACACAGCACAAAGCGCTCACAACACACGCCTCCACACGATCGTAGCTCTACTCATCAGCGCAGTACATACTCGCAACTCCGGCTCCTCGAAATAGTGCAGAGACAGAGTCTTCAGATCATGCGTGCCTGGATCATACTCCACAACTGAGAGCTGGAAGGAAAACAAACACATCGACTTTAGACACAGCGCTTTATTCCTGCAGGAAGTAGCTGTGATGTAGTCACACGTACCTTGGCATCTTTAAAGCTGAGAAGCAGGGCGTCTCTGTTGGTGCCCGCGAGTTGAACGCTGGCCATGGACATCACATTCCCAAAGAGAGAGAAAGACGCCACCTGCTCCAGCTTCTCTTTACGACTCTTTCCATCTACAATTGATTATTAACAATATTAACCAAAATAACTGCAATATTAACAATCATAGAATTCTGCAGACCAAAAAATTGAAAAGTCTTACCTGATGACTTTTCTGATTTTGAAGTGCTCTAGAATGCAATAAGAGAAAAATCATTAATGTTTATGTCAAGGACACACTTAAACCTAACAGAAGTTTGGTTTACTAAGTGAAATATATTCTGAAAAATATAAAGAAAAATCACAATTATATAAATATATTTATAAAAAGATTTTAAAAAAATTTAAACACATCTCAAGCACATTTAAAAATCAGTTTCTAAAGGGTTAAAATAATAGGAAACAGAAGAAAACAATGTGTGTGTATGTGTATGTGAGAGAGAGAGACTGTAGGTAACTACTTAAGAATAGAAAATAAAATGTTTCTAACACTGGGTTGAAAACCCTTTGCTGTCAGCCTGAAGTCTTGAACTCACAGACGTCACCAGATGCTGGGTTTCCTTCTTTTTAATGCTCTGTCAGGCCTTTACTGCAGCGGCTTTCAGTTGCTGTTTGTTTGTGGGCCTTTCTGTCCGAAGTTTAGTCTTCAAGTGAAATGCATGCTCAACTGAGTTAAGGTCAGGTGACAGACTTGGCCATTCAAGAATACTCCACTTCTTTACTTTAATAAACTCCTGATTTGCTTTGGCTGTATGTTTTGGGTCATGTCTCTAAACACCTCGGAATTCATTCTGCTTTTGTCCTGTGTCACATCATCAATAAACACTAGTGCGCCAGTGCCACTGGCAGCCATGCAAGCCATCACACCGTCTCCGCAGTGTTTTACAGATGATGTGGTATGCTTCGGATCATGACCTTCTCCATACTTTTTTCTTGCCATCATTCTGGTAGAGGTTGATCTTGTTTTCATCTTTTCAAAGAATGATTTTCCAGAACTTGCTGGCTTGCAGTGTAGTCTCTGTATTTTCTATCTTCTCTTTATGGTAGGCTTGGTTATTGATATTCCTACCTATTGGAGAGTGTTGTTGGCTGTTGTGAAGGGGTTTCTCTTCACCATAGAAATGATTCCACGATCATCCACCACTGTTGTCTTCCGTGGACGTCCAGGTCTTTTTGTGTTGCTGAGTTCACCAGTGCTTTCTTTCTTTCTCAGGATGTACCACACTGTAGATTTTGACACTCCTAATATTGTAGCAATTTCTCTGATGGTTTTTTTCGCAGCTTAAGAATGGTTTGTTTCACCTGAACGTTTGACCGCATGTTGTCTGTTCACAGCAAATCCACAGGCAAGCACCATACCTCCAATTAACTCCAGGGCTTTTATCTGCTTCACTTATAATGGCATAACAAAGGAATAGCCCACACCTGCCCATGTGATAGCCTTTGAGTCAATTTTCCAATTACTTTTGACCCCTTTATAAATAGCTGAAACTCCTAAACCCTTCATTCAGTGCAAATGTGGATACCCTCAAATGAAAGCTAAGTGTACACATTACTTGTGTCAGTGTCCAAATATTTATGGCCCTTACTTTATATATGAGTGTGTGTGTGTGTCTCTATATATACACTCACTTTATTTATAGTTATATATAGTCAAACTATAAATTATTTAAACACCAGATATAATTTTATATTTTTACTACCGGGAGCAGCATCTTCAAAAAGTCAATTTATTTCACTAAGTGAAACTTGTATAATGTATACATTCATTCCACACAGACTGATATATTTCAAGTGTTTATTTCTTTTCATTTTGATTATTATAACTGACAACTAATGAACACCCCAAAATTCAGTATCTCAGAAAATTTGAATATTGTGAAAAGGTTCAGTTACAGTTGTCCAAAAGACGACCACTGACACCTTGCACAAGGAGGGCAAGACAGGCGGGCTGTTCAGAGAGCTCTGTATCCAAGCACTTTAATAGAAAAGTGTACAAGCAATAGAGATAACCGCACCCTGGAGAGAATTGTGAAACAAAACCCATTCAAAAATGTGGGAGAGATTCACAAAGAGTGGACTGCAGCTGGAGTATGTAACAGACGTATGCAAGACATGGGTTTCTGCTGTCGCATTCCTTATGTCAAGCCACTCTTGAACAACAGACAGCGTCAGAAGTCTCGCCTGGGCTAAAGACAAAGAGGACTGGATTGCTGGTGAGTGGTCCAAAGTTACTGTATGTTCTCTGATGAAAGTAAATTTTGCATTTCCTTTGGAAATCAGGGTCCCAGAGTCTGGAGGAAGAGAGGAGACGACCAGGAAGTTTTAGAGCACTTCACGCTTCCTGCTGCTGACCAACATTATGGAGATGCAGATTTCATTTTCCAACAGGACTTGGCACCTGCACACAGTGCCAAAGCTACCAGTACCTGGTTTAAGGACCATGG
>JAUCMT010000043.1:3687920-3699345 GCA_032357475.1 Enteromius thamalakanensis | reverse complement strand
AGAAAGATATGGCCAAAATATGACTCAAAAGCACCCCCTAGGGGGCGTTTTCGCCCATAACAGTACATAAGGGTTAAAATATGTTTTTTCCCCCTCACATTCTGTTTTATTGTTACCATATTCTGTGTTAGAATGGCTATTTATCTGAAAAACCATTCAAATGTATTTTTACAATAGCCCTATAAAGGTTTCGTTTTTGCTGGAATATTGTAATATTTCTAGTTATCAAAATAACATCAATTTAATTGATTATTTAATCAAATGAATGTTAATTATACTCTTTATTATACAATATTTTTACTCAAATGAGTCAAATGCTTATGAAGTGACTCTCTCACATGCAGGATTTGTATTTAAATAGTCTTTTTGAAGCTTATTATTTACAGATACTGGTCAATATCTCAGGCATAATCACCTACTTTGGCAAACTACTGTGATATTCCACATTATACAAAAAAAATAAACTGCGATTCCGACCACATTTTTTGCATTGCGTAAATCATAGGGCCCTTAATCACAGTTTTTTATTTCATGAAAAACAGTGGCACTAAAGGTTTTCGCCCAACCAATTTCAAGGACTGGTAAAAAGTCAGTCAGGGAAATGATCTATATTGACCTGAAGTGCGTGCATCGGTTGAGTTCCGTCCATTCGGGAGTCTAGAAGTGAAGTCGTTTATAGAATTTGCAGAGGAACTTCTCTGGAAGTTTTGACAGGCTGTCATTTTCCATGCCAGCTGTAATATGTCCTGTGGAAAGCACAAATACAATCAACTCCCGAGTATTCCCGAGTATTTGAGGTAAACAACAAGACTGGATACGTTACATCATCTTCTAGAGGCTCCCAGTGCACTTTGGTCATGTCGATAAAGACTTCGAACTTTGCTGTCATCTCTCCCAGTATGCTGACACCCTCCTCCTCCATCAGGAAGCGAGATATGCCAGGCTGGGTCACCACAATGGTCTTTGTAAAGACTGATCCTATAATAGCACTTAATAATTCTGCTGCTGACTGGCACACGCTCCACTCTCCCTGAATCTGCAAGTGAGTTTAAGAGATTGCAAATATAGAAGACAATTACCACACAGCTCTTTCTAAGCTCTCACTTCAGCTTGAGAAAAATGACTATCCATTAAAATAGAAATTATCAGAATTATGATAATAACAATTCTATTTCAGAGGCAAAAGGCTAAGTTTGCAAAAATGTTTAAAGTAAATTTAAAGTGAATCGTGTTTTTCTGAATTCACTCATTTTCAACACGATCTTACAAGTTAGTCTATTTTTAATAGAAAAATGTATTGAATTAAATTAGATCATTTTATATTTCTTAATTTTGTTTGTTAGTTTATTACTTTATTATTATTTACTAACAGCAATTCAGTAAAACTCAATCATATGTATATATTTTTCTCGGTTGTTGTTTTATCAATTGTATATATATATTTTCATATTAACATCAAAATAATTTTAAACATGTTTTAAACATTTTTACTTTTAGAAATTATTTTGCGAACACTTCTACACTTCTTTTTGATGAATTTTTACAAATTATAACAACTTTTTTAAAATTTATAACGACTAAATTTAAAAATGTCATTTATTTTGACTCTGCTTCCAAAGTATTTTTCAAATCTGTCTTTACTTTATTAGAGTATTTGTATTTAAAAAAAACTTTACTTCACAACATTCCAAACCATAATATTGCACTTTTTACTGCGCTCAGTTTCATATTAAATATAATTTAATTCTTGATTACATCAGAAATCTAGTATTTTTTTACTTTTACTCAATTAAAAGTAATTAATTTACTTAAGCACAAGAAAGTACTACATTTGTTTATTTGTTCAAGTATTAAAGGATAAAAAAAAACTGCACAACTTAGCTCAGTGTAGTAAAAAACAGCACATTAAGCTTTGGAAAGTGGTTTTCCAAAGAAAGACACAAATACTTTTTAAATTCATCACTGTCCACCTCTGCTTTTAATCAATTTAGTGCATTCTTGCTGCATTAATTAATTAAAACAACAAAATTAATCGTACTGACCCCAAACTTTTTATCAGTAGTGTAAATGTCATATGAATCAGCTAAATGAAAGTGAACTCAGTAACTAACACTCAGTCCATCTCCAGACTCCAGCGGGAAAAGGATGACCTCTCCCATGTCCGCCAGTAGATCTTGATGATGTAGTTGCAGGAACTTGAGCATTCCAGGCTCCATAGACAGGACGGTCTCCCTCTGCTGTGAAGTGCTGAGAAACGCAACCATCTTCTCTTTATTGTCCTTCTCCAACCCTGTCATGGTGATGGCGGTAATCGCTCCACCAGCGCCTGACAACTTGGCGCTGCAGATGTCCAGTGATGCTAGAAAGTCAGACCACTCCGTAGAAGAGAGCATGCTCTCACACTCTTTGGCTATGGGCACAGTGAACTCTGATATCTGGGACTCTATCAGGTCCCAGGCCTGTTTGACTGAGCTATGAGACAGAGACGTTACAGAGACTGTGCAGTTTGACACACTGTAGGTCGAAGGTATGCTTTTTAAAGACAAATTCAGTCTCATCTTAACATCATCCCGCCCGAGAAACTCAGCTTTGAGTCTGACGTATGTCTGACTGTCCTCCACAACACCAGTCAGGAACTTGAGAACTTCGTTTTTGAGTCTTTCGACCTCAATTTGGTCAGGCCCTTTAATTTGGACGCCATCTTTTCCTAGACTTACATCAAATTTGGGATGGTCCTTTTTGAGGTTCTCGAGAAATCTACTCAAAGTGAGTAGGTGATATTTTGTGGCGTCGAGCACAGATACGAAGCTCACGCATTCCTTCTGGACAGATGGCTCAGGAGCAGATGCAGTAGTCGCTACATTTGCAGCATTGTCCGTGAGGGCAGCTTTGTGTCCCAAGCTGGAGCTCACCACTGGAACAGCAACAGTTGGACTTTGGGGTGAGACCGTCTGTGGTTGGTTCCCATCAATCAATGTTCCCTGTTCATCTTGAGCTCTCTGATCCTCAAGAGCATGCAGGAAATCAAAGTACGGCTCCACAACTAAATCTGTACCTTCCAAATGATGGGATTTCTGGAGGACTTCGTCCACAGCTGTGAAGGAGAAAACTCGATTGAGATTGCAGGACTCTAAAACAAAGGCTTCAAGAAAGACATCGTGGACTTACATTTTACATCTCTAAAAGAAACCTTCGCACGTCCATCAGCTAGCATGCTAACTGCTAAGACATCAGCACCTCCAGCACGACTACTGCTGAAGTAGAGCTCCAGAACATCCTCTGTGTGGGCAGGAGACAGATTGGCCACCACAATGGAGTCAGTGGATTCGACCTGCTCCAGGGTGACCTGTGCTCCGTTCATAGGCTTCTTGGAAACTTCATCTTTAAGCGTCTGAAAATCTACAAATAAACACCTCTTGGTATGATATTTGTTATGTAATGCAGAAAACACTATTTTAAATGTGGTTAAAGTGTGGCAAAAGTATTTTTGGATGTACTGCTGATAACAAACCTTTGCGAATAGGTTTTTTTAGGTGTACTAGAACCAGATCCTTGTTTGGAGACTGATACAGGATGAAGTCTGTTTCATTTTCCCTTCCAGTAACATTTTCCACATAAAGCTCCACATAGTCCAGTGAAGTTTGTGGACTGAGTCCTTTCAGCAGCAGTTTTCCAGGGTCCTTCGGTGGTTTCCTCCGCACTGTCAGTTTGATATTCTGGAGAACATGGGACTTGGACACAACTCTGGCAGCAGCTAACATAAGAGAAACAACAAAAGTTTTCCTCATGCATGCTTGTTATATTGTTATTTCAATGATTTTTTAAATATAATGATTTTTAAGCCAATGTGACTTTTCTTACTCTCTGCATCTTCAAAAACCACTATGGCGTGGTTTCCAAGCTTCTCAAAAGAGATCACGTTCCCTCCTCCAGAGCGCCGCTTGTTATCAAAGTAGAGAGACAGAAGGTCTTCGTCCAGATCATCAGGAATATCCAGAACCTCCAAACTCCGCTCCTCCAGGCTTCCCTCAGCCATCCTGACATTACAAAAAACACACATGAAGAATGAAGCAGAGCCAGTAAGACAGTAACTGACATTCCTGCCCTACTTACCAGGAAAATCATATGTGCGGCTACTGCAATTATAATGAAAACTAATCAAATCAAATGTTGCATTTGCCTTTTTTACATAAAATGAAAATGTTTTTAAAAATTCAATCACCTATGTATATGTGGCAGCCTCTTTTTGGGATTGTTTTTGAGGTTTTATATATTACTACAGACATACAGGCAGACAGATAGATAAATAAATAGACAGTAAGAATATTAGAAATCATAACTGAAATGAAAACTGGACGCTGTAAACTTATATATAATATATAAATATTGCCGAAAGAGAAACTGAAAGGGCGAGGCTGAATCATAACTGACAGAGAACAATTAACATTCATAATACGAAGAAAAATGAAAACTGTGCACGATGATGTTTTCACAATACTTGCATGATAACAGCATAACACGATATTGAGAGTTAAGTTGAGCAGGCTTACCTTAAACATGAACATTGACTGGCAAGTGTCGCTGCTGCTGTGACTCACTACTTCCTGCTTCGAGACGGTCAACAACTTACACTACAGACACTGAAAAACATTTAAGAGATAACGTTACTAACAAAATATATACATTTTATTTGTAAATAATGTTTATAACACTGTTGTATAAATAACAATAATGCGTAATACAAATTTTAACTGCATTACTAAAGACGTATTACTTACAGTCAAACTTTCAAACAATTAATTAAATTATAATAATTCTATATTTGCAAGATTACGTACGGTTGCCGATAAATATAAACCTGACGTCTCCGCGGTTTCAGAAGTTTTTCGCCACACAGGGAAATAAAAGTCCCGCATTAACCCGTAACTGCGTAAAATCACAAGCCCCGCCTATCAATGTTTGACGAGACCCGCTCCGGCGTTCGCATTCTGTCAATCATTCGTTACAACCAATGGCAGCGTTTGTTACTGGGACGTCTTTCTGTGAGTATTGCGCATGCCTGAATGCCGACAGCGTTTTGTAGCAAACGGAGAGCCTCACGCGTGAAAGGTAATTGTTTGAATGTTTACATTTTATTGCTGTACTTTAAAATTAAAAATACGATATGGTTTTGTATTAAATATACATATAAACAATAATACATCTAACTAGTTTAACAATTGAACTTGTCCGTATACACTGGAATGATATGTCTAGTTCATGTAACTGTTAGATACATTTCTATGTATTGATTTGAGATTAACGTTATAACTAATGTATTTAACGTTATGGTGTTTAATCATTTTAATAAAGCATTAAGCAGTAGTTTTTTATGTATATTTAACAGGCCATGGATTCTCAGAAAGACATTCAGCCTCCTAAACAGCAGCCGATGATCTATATTTGTGGAGGTAACGTTAATGACTTTTTTCATGCTTTTAGTTACGTATATCATGTCTTTCATGTATCAGTCATTGATAATCATGTCTTCTATAACTGTGCAAGCAAGATCCGCCCCTGCAGTGTGTCCCTGAGCTGTCGAGTGTTTCTGCTCCTGTG
The DNA here is from genome assembly GCA_032357475.1 of Enteromius thamalakanensis. NCBI lineage: Eukaryota > Metazoa > Chordata > Actinopteri > Cypriniformes > Cyprinidae > Enteromius > Enteromius thamalakanensis. The sequence goes on along the minus strand of JAUCMT010000043.1, from coordinate 3,693,747 downwards.
TTTCAGAGTGTCACACAGAAAATGAGATCAAGGCCAGAGACCCCATCAGATGCAGAGAATGCGGTTACAGAATCATGTACAAGAAGAGGACCAAAAGATGTATCCTTTTTTTAAGATAAATAATGCTTAGTGGTGGTTCAAAGAAAACACCATTATTTACTCACCCTCATGTTGCTCCAAACTATAACCCACATCATATTCTGTAACTTATTTCCATGTAACATTATGAAAAATAGAACTTGTAATCTGCTTTTTTTTTTTCATACAACGAAAGAACAAAGTCACCACATCTGTAAAGCTCTTAAAAAACAAAACATAAAAGTGGTCCATCTAACTCATGTGTTGTCACAATAAGGACGTAAATGCTATATTCTATATTATTAACAGCTATTGCCCTCGATTACAGTAATCAACATTTGAAGTGGATCAAAACCTTAATCCAAAAAAAAAAAAGTGTCGGCTCAGATTTGTCTAAACGAGTCGTTCGCAATACAAATCTTTTTCTGTTACGGCCACTTGTCACAAAGTAATATATTTGCCTAATGTCCGCCCACGTTCTACGTCGATAAAACTTGCCCTCCCACAAACAGTACATGGGCGTTTGGTTTTCTGACACAGGCTGTAGCGGTAGACCAATCATAAAAGACTGCGCCATCTGACCAATCACAGCAGTGAGGGCTCACAGGAAGGAGGGGTTTAGACAGACTGATTCTTCGAACTGCTTCACACGAGTCGTTTACGAATCATTTAGAAAGGGGGTAAAATTAAAACTATTTTTGGTGAAAACTAAAGCGTTGTTTGACTTTGCATACATGTAAACCTGTTTTAAGAGACTCATAAAGCAATATTGGCAACCTTTAAAATGGCATAACAGGGGCACTTTAAATTAAAGTTGACCTAAAACCAAACCAATACCCGTTCCTCGACAACTTTAACTTTTTGATCCACTTCAAATGTTGACTACTGTAATCAATGGCAATAGCTGTTATAGAATATAGCATGGATGCCCATTTTGTGTGGACATTCTTTACAATTCTTGTGCATTTTATAGAGCAGAGGTAGGCAATGTGCCAATGTCCTGCAGAGTTTAGCTCCAACCCTGAAAATAAAAGTCACCTTAGTAATCTTGAAGACCTTGATTAGCTTGTTCAGGTGTTTTTGATTAGGGTTGGAGCTAAACTCTGCAGGACATTGGCGCTCCAGGACCGACGTTGCCTACCCCTGTTATAGAGCCATATATTTATATATTTTTTGTGGTTAACTACTGCTTTGATTCTTCAGATAATTACAAAATTGAGTTCTTGCCATGGTTTCTTTATTCAGTTACATACACAACACATAGCTAGAGTAATTCTAATTTAATCTGAGTCTGTATTAACCATCCTATGTTTTTATTTTCCCTTAACTTCTGTTTCCAGTGGTTGTTTTTGATGCCCGATGAGATGAATCTGTTGTTGTCCTGTTAGAACTAGCTTTTTATCTTTGACTGTGTAAATACATGTATACAATTTGAATCGGTGGAAATGGAGCAAAATTAAGAAAAAAACAATTTACAAAAAAATCTTGAGTGGGTGTTTTCTTTTTGTATTTGCAGTTAGAATTGTAAATGGACTTTTTTGGGTATAATCAAATCAAGTCTTGAGAGTTGTTCTTGAAGTTTGGTTTAGGATTTTTTCCACATTAGAAATGGAAATATTGTGAACCATCATTAAGGTGCAGTTAACATGGAAAATAGGCCTGTTTTACGTGACCAACTTGTCAATTACATGAATTCCTGTTGAAAAGCAAATAGAAATTAAAGAATGCAGTAATCTTGGAGGTGTTGTAGTGTTTTGTGTTTAAGTCATGTGGTCCAGTGTGGTTTGTAAAGAAAAAAAAATCTTGTGCTTTAATAGATGCAAAAAACTGCACAACAAATCTAATAATGTGAACTATCACTGCTTTAACAATATTTGGATGTTTTCCTAATCCTAATGCTTTATATATTGCGTGTCTGAGAAATATTTGGTCCTACTACACTCTTAAAGTTCTTGAGATTGACATCAGTGGTTCTGTAAGGATCCTTAAACATCAATGGAACCTTTCAAATGCAGAAAAATGTTTTTCAGAAAACTGGTCCCTGAAAGGTTTTAGGGCAAAAACAACCTTTGGAACTTTTATTTTTAAGAGTTTTGGTTACAGTAAAATTAGTTGTAAGCACAATCAGTCACATTAATGGCCAAAAACTTTAAATATAGTCTTTAAAATAAGTCTCCCGTGTTTGTCAAGGCTGCATTACATAAGCAAAAAAGACAATATTGTGACATAATCTGCCATTTGTGTTTGTTTTTTATTCAGCAAGAATGCATTAAATTGGACTTAAAATATATATATAATTTTAAATACATTTTCTATTCACTAAAGTATCTGGAAATAAATCTAAACAAATATCAATGATTGATTTTTCAAGATATTTAATGTTTTCTGAAGGATCGTGACACTGAAGGCTGGAGTAACAGCTGGAAATTCAGCTTTGTTTAAACTATTGAGTTATTTATTTTTATTATCTGCTGTTTTTAGACAGTTGTTTTCATAATATTACTGTTTTTACTATATTTTTAATCAAATAACTGCAGCCTTTGTGAATATAAAACACTTCTTTCCCGAACATAATAAATTCTAGTTAATCCAAACTTTTGTCCACTAGCGCATGAGCTTTATATAGACAGAATTAAACACAGAACTGAAGAAATAAAGTCGTTCAGCAGCCATAACCCGATCAGTAAACTTCAAGTGCCCAGAGATCCCGAGCTGTGTCAACTGAAGGGCTATGCAGCTGATTTTCCGCACAATGAAACCCAGCAGGGCCATTTGAAGTCCCTTGGCTGCTGTTTCACAGGAAACCTCCCCCACTCTGCAGCAGCTCCGCAGCCCCTCCCCCATGTGATGTCACCGCACGCCCCGCAGGAGGCGTGTCCTCCCACTTCTGGCTGAGCTTCAGTCTGCGCAGGGAACAGGAAGAGAGCGAGGGAGTGTATGAGTGTGTGTGTGTGAGGACGGGAGCTCGCTGTACTCTGCTCGGGACTGAGGGCAGCCATGGGGAATTCACAGAAGAAGGCCCCCGGTCACGGAGAGGGAGGGGGCCCGCACTCTCAACCTGGGACACCGGGACACAAGAGGAGCCATGGAAACAACACAGCCAACTCAAAGGAAGTCCAAGGGAAGAGCCCGGCAGTGAATGGCACCCTTCCAGCCGGCAAGAGCCAGGATGAGCCTCAGGGCTCTGGTCCGCTGCACAGTGGCTCTGCCGGGGAGAGCTGTAATCTGGATGCCCCGTGTGGGGCCCTTCCTCCTCCACTGGCCAGGCTTAAAAATGAGGGCAATATGTTGTTCAAAAATGGACAGTTTGGGGACGCACTGGAGAAATACGCACAGGCCATCGACGGATGTATAGAAGCAGGTAGAGTACAAATACTCTGTTTTAGTACTTGCTGTCAAAATCAGACTTGACATTTTTGTTAAAAGAGTAGTTATAAGAGTCTTTGGTCATTTGTATATTTTCTGATAATTGTTTTTATCTGATTTTGACTGATTTTAATTATTCTGGTGGAATAGAAGTATTAATGTTAAATTATATTTATTAAAATAAATATGATACATGTGTTAAACTTTTATTTTTATTTTTTCAGATTTTAACTGTCACCAAAATTACATATTTGGCATATTATACTTATATACTGACTTAAATAGATTTATTTTTGGTTAACCAACACATTTTAACCATTCAGGTGGGGTACAAGTATTTATATTAAAATAATTATATATTTAATCATTTTTAGTGTCACGAAAATTACATTTTTTGCAAAGTTGTATTTTACAGTATATTTTCCTACTCTTTATAGTATACTGACTCAAAAGTACTTTTTTATTTTTTTTTATTAATCAACATATTTTAATTATTTTGGCTGGATACAAGTATTTTGCGGTAATTTTACCTTTAATGTTGATTATTTAACAGATTTGTTGTATTGAATATTTATAAGATTTTGGTGTTACCAAGATGGTATTTTTGGTAAGGTGACTGTTTTGGCATGGCTATATATATGTATATATATATATATATATATATATATATAGTATATTGACTTAAAAGCATATGCTTTTTGTAAAATATTCTGGTGGGATCATAATATTAAGAAAATATTTCACAAATTTTGGTTTCTGAAATTTTGCCAAATTTTTGCAAAGGTGACAATAATTTGATACTGACTAAAAAGTACTGGATTTTTCCAATTAAGCAACATATTTCAATGACTTTTGCGGGGTACAAGTATTTATCTTTAAATATTATATATCATACGTGTGCATAAACAGTTTTTGGTGACTAATACTGATTTAAAAGTACTGGGTGTTCCAAATTAACCAGCCCATTTAAATGAATCATACTGTATTGTGTACTACGACAGCCTTCTATTGCGCAAACATTGCATAGATCCTGTAAGGCAGCGTTGAGTAATGCAGGGGCAGGAATCCAATAACGGTTCATAGAGAGGCTCTGATGTCTAGATGTCCCACAGAAAAGGTCTTAAACCGCTGTTCATCGATCCATTGCATGTTGGGGACATAAGCCACATTTTTGCAAAACATAAGTGAAAGCGTTTCACAAAAATGCCGCTCATTTCCGCCACTTGGCATTGTGGGTGTGCCCTTCAAAGTTACGTAATAGGGATGTACTGTCTTTCTAAACTCAGCTTCCCCAGAGTGTTTATTCTGTGGCTGTTTGGGTTTGTAACATGATATCAGGTGACTAAACAAAATGTTTTCCATCATGAATGGCTGGCTGATTCCTGAACCCATCCTCCCACATGTACCCATGCAGAACTAAAGCTGCTTTCTTGGTCTATTCTCAGTGCTGTGCTTGTATTTGCAGGTATCGACAGCCCTGAGGATCTTTGTATTCTGTACTCCAATAGAGCTGCTTGCTACCTCAAAGATGGAAACAGCGCAGACTGCATCCAGGACTGCACCAGGTTAACCATAGATTTACATACTCGCTCTTTTCAATGAATCAACGGCCAGACGCTCACAGAATAATCAGAGCTGCCTTTAGCTTGGATTTACGTGTGAGGTAATACTGCAAGTCTCAGAAAGATTAACACCCAACACAGCTAGTTGCACTGTAAGGAGCTTTCCCAGCAGACTGGTTACCGTCGCTATAAGATCCCCAGCAGTCTGTTACCGTGCTCCTTTGGAGGGAAATAATACAATTTCGATGAGTCAGTGAAGTCTTGCAATCATACTGTACTGTTTGGACGCATCCATTCTTTAATCCCATACTAAATCTTAAGAGTAAAGACAGGAAAATGATGGGTAAAGAAGAAAAAATACTGGATATGATATTTTTTAGCAAGAATATTTCGACTCCAGTGCATGCAGCTTTATGAATGGATTCCTATGTAGCTTTAGAGAGTTCACTGTAGGACACTGGATCAGAGAAAGATCCTGATCCTCTGTTTCATCCTGTTTATTTATAGGTCTCTGGAGCTCCACCCCTTCTCTCTGAAGCCCCTCCTCCGGAGGGCAATGGCGTACGAGTCTCTGGAGCGCTACAGGAAAGCCTATGTGGATTACAAAACAGTCCTGCAGATAGACATCAGCGTGCAGGCGGCTCATGACAGTGTGCACAGGTACAATTCACCCGCCACAGGATGATCTTTTAATGTGGTTAAAAATGCAGCTTTCTAAAAATCTTTTATTATTAACATATGTGTGTGTATATATATATATATATATATATATATATATATATATATATATGGGTATTTTACATATCTGTGTTATCTATGGC
>JAUCMT010000043.1:3646211-3659533 GCA_032357475.1 Enteromius thamalakanensis | reverse complement strand
GTTAGTTAACCGGTTAATAACCGGTTAACGTGCGTCGGTTGTCGGTTATGAGAAATAACCGAAATGAGCATCCCTACTTACTATAGTAATAAATTATGCATAATTAATTACACACAACTAACCCTAAATGCAATCCAAATCCTAATCCTTTGTCAAGTAAATAATTTATAGACTGAAATAGTAACACAACGTATAGAAATACTAGCAACTGCACATTGTAAGTGTACTGTTCATGGATTTCGTGTCAGCAGCCAAGTTTAAAGGCTCCGAATGATCTGAAAATGTTAAACACTGCCAAGATGCGTTTTGAGAAGCCCTGACTTAGTGGAAAAGTTGATGAAAGGCTGAAAACTGCAAGTTCACGGTAATGAAACAATTACAAAAATACTACAGAACCACATTTTAACAGGACGTGACATCATTGACACTGTGAAAGGACAGCTAAAACTACTGAATGCCAGTGAAAGCCACAGAAACTGTAAGGGTCAGAAACCCGAGACGGCAGAACCAAATGTAACAGAGAATCTTCAGAATGAGAATGAGAATCTTCTCGTCATTCATAGATACGTTTCCTCACCCAGCCTTCAGGCCTTTGACAAACAACACAGAGCTCTAGTTTCACAAAATCATTCAGTTTCAGATCTAAATGAACATCTGTGGGTGCGCATGCCATGCTGTGGGTGCAGCAAGACACTTAAGTTAGCACAGAAAGTGTTTCTGCATATGAATAAGTGTGATCTTATCACATGCTGCACAACAAAAACTGTCAGTCTCAACAGAATGAGGAAGAGAAGGGACATGAATCATTTGAGCTTCCCAAAAAACTGTCTGTCACATGAGAAGCCACAGGAATAACAGGACATTTATTTAATGACTCTCACAAAAATAAGGTGTTTTCCACACTCTGGCCTCTCCGGGAATCTGCATTAGATGCTTCTCTGTCTTTACTGCCTCTAAGCCATACCAGAAATATTTGAACCTCCTTGTGCAAATACACACACACTTTCCAGCTGGGGTTTTTTCACACTCTTCATTCAAAAGACACTAGAGCATTTGCTCATGTGTTTGAAGGAAGCAGATAGTCAGCCAAATGAGTTTCACTTGAATTTACAAATCAATGATACCTTTGTTTTTTTAGACAAAGTCTGATAGAGATTGTGATGCACATTCACAGAGCTACAATTGTTCCAATAACAAATATTCCACAATATACATTTGGCCATTAACTTAAAAATTTTTTTTTTTAAATAACTTAAACAACAGAACAAAAGATCTAAACTAAATATAATTGTATATGGAAACTGAGATGCAGCAATTCAGTGTTTGGATATTAAAGAGCATATTTGGAATATTCCTCTAGTAGGGCTGTTAAAATGTATGTTAGGCCAAATGTGTTTTTCCAAGTTTAATTATTCTAAATGTTCCTGCTCTTCATTCAGTTGTTATTTAGTTTCTCCATTATTATTCTATATTTCATAAATTCTGCTAAAAAATTTTATCTGCTAAATATTCCTTGAAAATTATGTTTTAATAACAATCATTATTAGTAGTAATAGTATCTTTACATAAGTAATATTTGTGTCACAGTTTCTTCAAGTTAACTTTTATTTTGATGGTTGCTGTGAAAAAGTTTCTGACTGTATATGTTATGCCAGAAACTGTAAAATGCATTTTAAACATCGTGGAAATCATAGGGCTTTACAAAAACTAGCAAAGTTAGGTGGTGTAACTAACGAAATTTCAGAATGTGGCGCATCCGAGATTACAAAAAGCAGAAAAAAATTGCACAACACAGAACACAGCAAAAAGACATTTGGCAATCAACTTGTAATGTTCCTGCTTGCACTCATGTTCAAATGAACTTTTTAAACTGTGTTTCTGCCATTCACACAACATATCCTACAGTACTACAGTGTGGACAATACTACATACATTTTTTTTTTTTTAAATGCAGGTATTTTTTTATATTTAGTATTGCAATACTACTATAGTAGCAATACATCATGCAACCCTGCAGCAAATAATGCTCCAAGTCTATAGATCTTGAGTATGGCTGCACGATTTGGGAAAAATGTTTGATTGCGATTATTTAGGTCAAAATTGCGATTTGCGATACGATATATAAGTGGTTGGACTCAACTTGCTTGTTATAAAGGAAAATGCACACACAGATTACTAATAATTCTGAAATCTGTATTTCTCAACTGAGATACAGTATACAGTGCAATCTAGCAACAACTATTTAAAACTAAATTGAATTGCATTAAATTAATTTTAAAATAAAATTAAACCGTAACAAGTACAAATAAATAAAACAAATACCCATTTTTATATTTGTACATGTTGTCCCAAAACATTTTAGCAGGATATAACATATACTTAGTATATTTCTTTTGGTATCTCTTGTCCAGTGTGCCAATCATTATCTCAAACCCCTCTTTGATAAAAGTGCGTTCACACCTGTTTAACGCGCCGCTTAATTCACACGAATTGTGCTACAGGATGTCTAATAGCGTCTTTGCATTGACTTAACATGTAAATGACTCGCACGTAACGCTTCAATCACGTCTGGTTTTAGCAAGAATGAATGTCTTGTTACGTCCACAAATACATTTATTTAATATAATTGCAGCATTTGCTGTAATGTATTCGCAAAGGCTGACATCACGATTGTGATATGATTAATCGTGCAGCCCTAATCTTGAGTATAACGCTACATTGCTTGGAGAAAGAATTGTTTTAATTACTTTAAAATGATACATTTACTAGTCTATTAAACATTAGTGCCTATCTGGTGACTTGAATCCGGCTAGTTTCAGGGATTATTATTAACATCAGATGCCAAGAATTTCACGTGTGTTTATGTAATACAAGGAAACAGAGGCAGATGATTGCTCCAGCATGTTTCAGAACGACAACTGAAAAAAAAAAGCAGAATAACTACACTTATATAAACATATTTGGCTTAACATACATTTGAACACACGGATGCAGGTTTCCTGCGTGTGCCTAATAAACAATTCCACTCTGGTGACACACGTAAAGACACGTACGAGCCCTTGAGACAAATGCCATGCCAAGCTGATAACACTCAAGAAAGATAAGATATCATTAACAGTCGCATTACTCTCATTTGGAGCTCATCGTATTCCCAACACAACACAAAAGTTAAGTACAGATAACATCTGCACTGTTCTGCTCGATGGGTTTAGTCTAGTCCTGATAACACAGACTGGTATGTGCAAGCAGCTCTAGCTCATTTTAAATCAACATTTGCTGGTTGAGCTGGTGATAAGGAAAAAAGTGCACAGAATGAAATGAAACAGATTTGAGAGCTGCAAAGCGACTGACACTGTTGAACAGATTCCCACAACACACCTTCCTCACTTAACCAGTGTGGTATGCTGTTTAGACACATCATTTGAACATTACTCAAATTTTTCTAGCTCATCAAGGACAGTTTCCCATGCTTGATTTCCCTCAAGGCTGCAACAACTATAAACATGTGTTTCTCTTTTATAGATCTGGGGCCTATTACAGAAAGGAGGTAAAGTGAAAACTCTGAGTTTGTTAACCTTGAGATAAGGTAAACTCTGGGTTTTCCGTTTCAAAGGCAGGTTTGTCAAACTCGGGAAAGCAGGGTAACTCAAGCCTGTTTCTGAAAGAGAGGTAACTATTACTCCGAGTCAGTTACCGTGGTAACTTACGCTGTGAACCTAACCTGGTCGGGAAGAGGTTTTATTCTCTAAACTCAGAGTTTTAGTCGGTCTCCTCCACTTTTTTTAAGTAAGTAAGTAAGTAATCTTTATTTATATAGCACCTTTCACAGGCAAAAGCCACAAGGTGCTTCACAACACATTAAAATAAATAACGTAACATAATAATAGTGATACATAAAATAGAAATATTAAAATAAAAATATTTTAATAAACTTTTAATAAAAATATTTTAAAGACAAAGCGGTATTTCTCGCCGCAGCTTTAGTAATCCAATGCCCACATTTTGGGCACAAACAGAGAAGAAAGTTACGAGAATGGCTTGTCATTTTTTGGAGGATCCCACAGATAAAGAGGCTGTATTAATTCGAAGAGAATGACAATAATGTCGGGCAAGGATATTGATACCCAGAGTGGATTTTTTTGTCTTTTCCTTGTAACGGTGGTATTGTGTGTGTCTGATCACTAATTTATACATTGTGTTGTGGTCTAGAGGTTTGATGATAGCGTCAGCAAACGGGTGACCCGGGTTTGCTTCCCGTGTCCATTGGAACGTTTGTTTTTTTTTTTGCTTGAATAACAAGTAAAATAATTATTTTCGGCAACCACCGTTACACCCCATAACGTTACATTTTTGTTATAGTGCACTGTATGCACTATATGTATTTTTAAAAAATAAATAAATAAATAAATAAAAAATAAAAACTATGACATGCTCAAACCTTACCTGATTGAATTATTTTTTTATATTTCATTTTCAGCTGCTGCCATGTTCTTTTCATACCTGCAGGATTGCACCTACACTACATTACATTACAATTACAATTAGATTCATTCATAATTAATGAATAATATTATTATTAGCTTCAAATAATTAGCTCACTGACCTTCAACAGGGAAATGTATTGTAACTAGATGTGGAAAAAGTCAATAAACGTCACACATTACTTATTTTTTTATTATAATTAAATATGTGCTCATATTTGCTGTAACTTTGCATGAGCACATCAATTTCAGCTGAAGAAAAAAATGCCAACCTCTTTTTTCAGATGTTGCCATGGTGACTCGTAATATCTGCGCTCCACTGATAATGGCTTTTTAGACACGCTTAACTCTGAGTTAATCTACTCAGAGTTGATTGATCTTACTCACATCAGCTGTTCTGAAAACACAAAACTTTCTAAAGTTTCTAATCTCTGGGTTGGTCAACTCAGAGTTCAAGTTTAAACTCCGAGTTGTCTGAACCTCCTTTCTGAAATCTTCGTACATCGCTTGATACATCCGAGATGAATTGACACAAATAAGATGAGATCATTGTGCTAATCACAATGTGGCTAATTTGGTTCTCTGAGCGCACCTGTTGTTGATGATTAGTTTAGCTGGATTGAGTTGTCTAGGATTATTGCGGTGTTGGTTTAAAAAGTGATATGTATTGATAATAGAAACACTGATCACAGCCTCTTTGATTGGTTGAAGAAATGTCAAAGAGCGAGCTCAATTTTTTTCTCAAGCGGAGCAAGAGCTTTTATTAGAGGGTTGTGGAGAATTATTACGGAGGTGTTTAGTGCCACCAAACAGCTAAAACCAGCCTAGGCTAGTTCGCTGGACTTTTTTAGGCTGGCTAGCTGGTTTTAAGCTAAGCTAAGACAAGTTTGGCATTCTGGAAATGTGGCCAAAACCCCTCTAAAACCAGTTTGCTGACCAGTTTAAACCAGCTAAGACCAGGCTGGCCTCCCAGATAAAAGCAGCCAACCAGCCTAGGCTGTCTTTAGCTTTTTTTTTTCAGCCGAACGATCTGCTTTGTAAATTACAATCTCCAAACTAACACTGTGTCTACACCAGACGTGAGCAGTGATGTGCTGCAACATGTAACTTTTATAGAAGCCACTATAATCAGTGATACTGTCTACAACAAGCTGTGGCGTCCAATGAATGAATGAAGCATTCGCAGGTTAGGTTTAGGATATGTTACCCACCACGGTTGGTTTTAACAGTTGACTGGGTTAATATTTAAAGTCTGATATTGACCAAACACGTTGTTTTGCTGCCTGTTTTACTTATATTTCTCAAGGGTGCCAATATTTCTGGAGGGTATGCAAAGGGAAACTACTATGTTAATACTCCATGTTTGGGTGACTCGTATGTATGTATATTCTTAATTTTTATTAATTACAAGATGTTGCAGTCCATAACAATGTAATAATTTATTTTAAAAGTGTCTTGAATTGCTAAAAATCACAATTTCTTCTTGTCCACATTAGTCAGTGTATTTCCATCATGTACCATTGTGCAACCAAAGTATTTTATAGTCCTTTTCTTTTGGCAACAGTTTATTCATTTTATTTATTAAAGCCCTAAATAGTTACTTACTTAATTCTACTACATTCAATTATTTAGAAATATAGTGTCCCCAAATCAGCTCTGTTACCATACCATATTTTGCCTTTAAACTAGAGTAGTTTTCTCAGAAGTTACAGGAAATGATGTCACTTTCACTCACTGATAAGATCTGAAGCACTGAAAAGTACCTGTGCTCTCTCTGAGAAAATAATTTAATCTATCAAGAGTTATTCTTAGAACTCTGTCACCACAATATCAGAAGGAAAACAGAGTTTATAACTGATCTCACGCTGGGTTATCTAAAGCTCTTTTAAACATGTTTTCATTAGTGTCATGTGGAGTTTTGCGGAAAAATTTATAATGTAAATGCAAGAAATGTGATTAAAACTTCTCAAACCCAAGTTACACCCTTGCCTGAGACTAACAAGACCATGCACCAACACGCATCAAGAGATGCTGAGCTCACTGACTAACGTCCTGTAAGATCTTGAAAACTAATGATAAGTGTTTATGGAACAATAACCAGCGAACTAATTTGTACTTGGTAATATTGCTACCTGCAGGTTGTGAGAGAATAAATACAGAGAATAATCAACAGTTTTGAGCAAATGAAAGAAAACACGGTCAGAGTAATACTCTCTTATCTTCCTCTTGCTTGTGGTTAAAATCAGCCTGTTATTCTGTTATTATAAAGCTTTTTTTTCTTATCTCTGAAGTCTTGAAAGAAATAAGACTGCATCATGCTGAAGTATTTTAACATCATGAAGACTCTTCTGAGTGAGTTTATTAATTAATATGATTTTTAAAGGAGCCTTAGGTAAGAAATGGCCAAAACTGGTACTGCAATCACTTTCAAAAATACTGCTGTGCGGTGTCTCCCCCTCCCCGTTGACTAGAGGTTGCCAGATAAGCTGCAGGATCACATAATGTTTAGGCTGCTACGAGGAGATTCCAGACGAGACGAGTCCTACACAGTACATTTCTTTTCTGTTATTTATGTTAATGCTTCATAATAGATGTTTTGCGAAGTAATTATGTATAGCAAAAATTTACTTATGTTGATTAGCCCAATATAATCGTTTATGTAGGCTATGCACGTCCATTAGCTAAAATATCTGAAAGATTACATGACAGTGTTTATTTTTTTGTCTGTAGAACTTGAATGAAAAGACAAGTAGCCCACAAAACGCTCCAACTAGGCTAAGTGCATATCATAGGCTACAATGTGCTTTTCTTTGGTATTGTGGACATTACAAATACCAAATGTAATATCACAAAAAGTCCAAATCAACACAAACTTACTCCATACATAGCCCAAAAGGTAGCATAGAATAATCAAATACAGGTTTAGCACAGTATTTCACATTTATTTTCAGGTAGCCTAGCATTTGTATTGTTCTTACTTGTTTCAGCCTGAAGGAGACCTCAGTTATGAGCTACCTGCTGTTGAACCTGATGAAAGCTGGTCAGGTGAGAGGAGGCGCAGACCAAGGAAAAGAAGAGCAAAAGGGAGAGGGACAAGAGAGCGTGCAGATCTTGGTCCAGGAGACACAGAGCAGAGAGGAAAGGATGTAGAAGAAGGAGATGGACCAGGTGGCAGAGGCCAGAGGGCTGGAAGAGAGAGTGCAGATCATGTTTCAGGTGGAAGAGGAGAGAGGGCAGGCAAGGCACAAGATGACAGAGGTCAGAGAGGTGGAAGATGTCAGAGAGGTGGAAGAGGTCAGAGAGGTGGAAGAGGACATAGTGCAGGTCCTGAAGGTGGCAGAGGAGCAAGAGGTAGAGATAATTCAGGTCCCTGTGCTGGAGGTGGTGGCAGAGGAAGGAGAAGGAGAGGAGGCAGAGATGCAGAGGAGGAGGGCAGAGTTCAGGCGCTCCGGAATGACCGCAGGGTGCGGACAGAGGTTTGTGTTGTGTATGCTAAACATTTGATAGATAGACTGCAGTAACATTATGACAAGTAATAAGATATCACTATCTAAATCAATGTCAGCATCTAGTTTTAATCAAATGTAAATAACAAAGTTTCTTGTGTTTCTATGTGTTGGTGGTAGCTGAAGTTAGAGAGCCAGGAGATGATAATCGACAATTTAGATATGCCGCTTATCGGCAGTATATCTTTTGGCAGCATGGGTCACTGGGTCAGGGTAACCGTCGTGTTATTCCCAGCTGCTGTATCTGGAGAATAAGGGACAGATACCCGGACCCCCAGGGCCAGTACACTGGTTTTACACCCACCATCTGATCACACCATGATATACCATGAACAGTGTACTTCCTGTTATTTATTGCTGTATACTGCATGTTTCCACAAATTCTAAGATTGTATGAAGCCTTCCTCCTTTTTCAATAAAAAAAGTTTATTCAGAATAACAATGTTATGCTTTTAAAGATGTAGAGAAACAGTAACAAAAAGGGTATAACGACAAAAGGTTAAACAGTATATAGATAACTGCACTCAGCTTCTCTGTACAGTAGAGACTTTTTAATCAGAAATTGCTCAAAAGTAGCTTGTGACTAAATGCTACATGGCAAAGGCTCTGTAAACTGGTCTTCACGGGTCTTCAGCCTGGAATGCTGATACTGAGGAGAGCAAAATAAAAAACTGAAATTAGTTATGCTTCACATCTAACTCTGCTGAACATCTTATGCTACATGCTCAAGTCAAGTGCAATCACACATATGTTCCAGTACTGTAAGTCAGGTACAGGATCATTTCAGATACATTTATTGAAGTGTGACATTTAGAGCCCTTATGGCCTTTCGTCTGAGGAATAAATATAACGATAATGGTAGCTCCCTGGTGTGCGGATCATATTTTTCTGTAATGTAGCACAAGATGCAAAATAAATGTGGCATTCTACCTACCAAGACCTCTCCTCGTTTGGGTACGCAGGAGTTCCTCAGTGGTTGGTGCCGGCACTGGGGGAAGTAGGCCATACTTTCTGGGGTCATCAGGACGAAGTGTCCTCCGTCTGGGCATTTCCTTACCAGATAGCCTTTTCTGCAGAATGTTAGTTTGCAGTTCTGGGATGTAGCCATATGTCTTTGATGCCTTCACAGTGTAAAGCATGTTTCTGCGGGCATTCTTTTTGTACAGCCTCCTGTACCTAAAATAAAAGCAGATAGGGGGAAGGAAAAAGAAATTAACATTCCAAGGGCCATGTTTTACATTAGTGTTTCAATGGTGGTGTAATCTGATAAAATTGTTCCAAGCAATAGCATGTAGAAATGAGCAAGTGACTTACTGTTTGCTTCCATCAGATTTGCAAAGCTCTGGGCGGTCCTTGTGATAATTATAGTCCAATGCTGCAAGGAGCATCCTGGCCTCAAAGACAGGAGGACTAAATGCTGTGCGCTTGTTAGCGTACATTAAAATGTGGTTCTGGAAACACTCCAGATCAGCAGTGGACCTGTGGAGGGAGGGTGATGAGAAATTTTGTACGATTTTGAAAATCACTTTCTTGGTACAGTATGTGTACTCCCTCATTAAATTACCTAAAGTTTAGGTATTTGTGGACCTCGTTAAGCCACCGCTTGTTTCGAATTATACTTTTCAGGGCCTCGTGTGCCATGGAGCCTCGCTCAAGCCACTGTTGAGTTCCTCCAGATTCCAAATCAGCATGCTGGCAGCCTCCCAGCACCCACCTGTGTTCATTAGTCACATGGTGTATGAGCCCAAGCCACAGCTCCTAGAAATAATGTAGAAATATAATGTACAGGCCAAAACAAGCATGCACATTGCACATTATTCATTTATAATGATAATACTCTATGCAATCTTAACGGGTCTCCTGATTGACCACAATGGAACATCTGGGTTTTGTTAATCAATAAATTAATATCCAACATGAAGGAATGATCCTGACTTATTTCCTTTGCCAACAAGGTATGGCTAATAAGACTGCATGTTAGTTTCATTCTTTTTCAAGACACTCTTTTTAGATGACACGTATTTTACAAACCATAACAACTTACAAGGAATTCTTGGTAAGAATCGGCTGTTTTGCAGCACCACCATAAGTGGTTGACAACATCTTTCAGCCAACAGCTGAAACTGGACTGACCCTTGACCTGTGAAGCCTGGGATAGACATAAGTCTTTACTTAGCTGAAATTAGGGTAGATTGTCAAGCAGAAAATCAAGCTATTTAATTGACAGCTGAACTTACAGCATGGATCCTTTTTGCCAAATTCTTGGCCCCATGCCACATATCCAAGCTATGCTGTAGCCCAAGGTCTTTGTACTTTCCTTTGTCTGATTAGGAAAAATAACATGTACAATTAGTACAGTAATGCACACTCTCCCACCCCTCCGAAAAAGTTGTTAATTCTACAAGTAATGCACAATTACTGTGCCAACTTACTCATTAGCGCGGAGATCTGGACATGGGCATCAGTGCAGACCTCCACTAGTTTTACTTCATTCAAAAGGGTGTCGACTGTCCGCACAAATGCCTCTCTCTCCATGATAACAGAATTTCGCCCAGTCTCCCTTTTGTCCACAGTGATGACTGAGATGATTTCCCTGGATTCGTTCTCCATGGCAGTGTATGTACAGTACTGGACGCAATGTCCAGGGCTGTCCATTCTTCCATCCGCTAATTAATTTGTAAACAAGAATCAATGATTTTCACAGACCATCAAATATACATCAACATACCACTCTAGCCTAAATGAATAAAACTTGTACATTACCTACTATCACCACATCTCTGTCTTGTAGGCGATGTCTATACCGTAAGTGTCCTGAATTGTGAAAAAGGAACTACAGTCCACCATCCCCATGTTCATGAACTGAAACAGAAGCGAGACTTTGGCATAGTTGCTTCCTGAGAGAAGAATGTTGGTTGCCAACAAGAAGTCCCCTGCCAGCATCCCGTATTTCACAGTGGGCTGTGAGCTCCATCTCCACACAGCATGGCCAACAGGGCAGGTCTGACAAATAAATGGGACACAACTTAGGCTACTTAGCGTTATCAAATACAAAGATAGACTAACTTCCACTAATTGAGTTTCACAAAACCACTGTCAATGCATTACCATTGCCCCCAACACTAATCTACACTTACTTGAAATGTATGATTATAACACCTACCCATTCCATGATGCTCGCAGTACCCCTGCGCGTAATGGAAACCTCAAATGGAGGGCGACACTGACACTCCACTTGGCTGACATTACATTTGTATGGGCACTTTTGGACTGGAAGCACAAGAAATTTTACAAGCTGCTTCAAACAGTCTTCATAAGTGATGGAGGCCCGTTTGCCGATTAGGTCATCTTCAGTCATGACATCCAGAGTATCAGGAAAGTTAGGTTGTTGAAGTGGAGGTAAGGTGACTGATGGAGGCTCTACATCCGGGATTTCATGCACTGTCTCACTGGCATCTATCACAGGCAGATTGTCGAGGCATGGTGGTGCCTGCAATGCTCCACCCAACCTAAAGGCATGAAATATATATTTCTCAATTACTGACAGAAAGTCAATCAGATAAATAAAACAAAAACGGCAAATACAGACAGTGGGTTATCTTTGAGGTCAGCTGTAATACAATAATCTGAAATTTTCTAAGGCACTCACATCTTTTATATTTATGCGTTTACATATTTCATTGAATGAATGTCCGAGGATGTATTGTGAATAATTTGTGTGGCAGTGGCTATGAGAATCCAATAGTACCATACCGAATACAAATAGGAGGGACATAGTCTTCATCTTCACTGTCATCTGCTTCAATCTCCTCATCATTACTAATACCTTCATTGTCACCCCAATCAAGTATATTGGTTAACATAGCAGAAAATTCTGTTACACGCTATACTTAGGCCGGTGACACACTGGATGCGTGGCGTAAGCGTCTCAGCTGCGTGGAGTGTCCATTTTTATTTCGGCTCCCATGTTAACAGGTTAGAGCTTGCACACTGCCTGCGTGAGCTGCGCGGAAAACGTGTGCTTGCTAGAAATAGAACCGACGCCTATTTTTCACGCGACACGCAAGCGTGTTGGAAGCGTTTCCAGGCAAAATAGAATAGGAAAATATGTTTAATGTCATTTTGTACACAAATACACATTAATTAATGATATTTTGATGTTGGAAATTTTATAGGTTGACATAAATTCAGAAATATATGTAATTTAAAAATAAAAAACTACAAATAATTATCGATTTTCCAATATTGCACCTGTCAAACAGTCTATTTTGTCGTCAATGCTGTTGACGGTGTCCTTTATCAGTAGGCTTTATATTTATGTTATATTTATATTAACATGAAGTATAGTCTTCCACAACTCTCTCCCCATATGTCACCTACAGCAGCAGCAGCGCCGCGTCAGGCACGGTTCTGGTGTGTAAAGACACAGAAAACGCGACGCAGCCGCCACGCACTTGACACGCATCAGAGACGCCACGCTCACGCCACGCATCCAGTGTGTCACCGGCCTTACAGTCAAATACAGTTGAACTTACACACTGTGCTTTAGGTCATTTATCTCCTGCTCATTCACATACATGTGATTTTTTATTTTATTTTGTAGATTACTGACCGGGAGATCCAGGAGGAAGAACTCAAAGTAATTGGGGTATCCACAAAAGAGGACAAGCTCATCCTTCTGGACAGCAAGCTGGATGATTATGTTGTCCCCGTCCACTTCTACACTGGCGACCCTGAAGAGTTAGTCAATCAGCTGCCACTAAAATTAAAAGTCAGGCACATACAACAGCACGTCATTGAAATAAAATCCCTGGATGACCCAAAAACAGAAGAAAAACTGAATGGGGGAACCACAGATCCGGATTTTCTTTAAGCTGCAGCATCCCTTGAAGTTGTTCCCGGTCCGAGTGGGCAATCACCTGATTCTCTTCAAGTTGCATTCCTAGACTCGGATATGGAATTCCTTGAATCGTTTGTCAGCATTTAAAACTTGACAGTTGTTAGTTTTTTTTAAGTTACATAATCTTTTTTCTTTTATGTAATTTAAACTAATTATCTTAACATAAATACATTTGCTAAATAAATTATATTTATAGTACTGTTAAACCTATTGTTCAATGTTCAATTTTGCTTACAATTGAAATGTTTAATTACTTGTTTGTTCTTCTTAAGATGTTGTAAATAATTTGTGTAATTCCCAGTTCTAAATAATAAACTTCTAATTCTGTATTCTATATGTCTTATCTGTGTTTATAATAATAATAATAATAATAAAGTTTATTTATTTTTCAATGCTGATCAACAAAGTCTTAATTGCATTTTAGAATATATTATA
>JAUCMT010000043.1:3603110-3618989 GCA_032357475.1 Enteromius thamalakanensis | reverse complement strand
CGGTTATGAATATCGGTTATCGGGCGCGTAAACAAGCAAATAATTGGTATCGGTATCGGTAATAAAAAATCAATATCTGTCGATCACTAGCCAGAAGGTTGTCATCACAGAATAAAACCCTTATACAACATATAAAAGCCTGTTGGGCTTTATTCTCTTACTTGGAATACTAAGAAATTCAAAGACTCGGCTGATGATTAAGTTAGGACTAGGAGTAAAAATATGTTGCCATTACATGTGGTAGATAGGTGATGGATAGAGCAGCATTTACTAAACAGAGCTGTAGTTCACAGAGAAGCTATGCAAACAGATGTCATTATTGCAAACGATATCTTCAATTGCATAATAGCACAATTATATAATCAGAATTTTTTTTTAAAAGAACTACAGCTCAGTGTAGTAAATGCTGCTCCATTTGAGAGCAGGTGATGGACATTAACTACTAATCACAGATCCGGCTTTACTGACGAGATGCGCATGACAATCTCATTTGATTCTGAGCTTAGTTTTAACGGCAGATGGCACTGCAAGTCCACTGAAGTAAAAATACAGTTTAAAATCTGAATATGAATTTCTGACCATCACTCTGTACATTTAGTTATGGTAGAAATTTCCTAGAATGTGTAACCTGGTCAGACGGATTCACAATCATACCTTGGCACTGGTGATTGTACCGAAGGGAGAGAACTCTTTCCGAAGACGCTCGTCATCAATACCATCATCCAAGTTCTTCACATAAAGATTGACACCCTGCAAAGACAGCAAACGGCTGTGAAGAACGGCATCCGCTAGGGCACTTCCCCTGGATTAAAAAAAAAAACCTAAATATCCAAAAGCAGTTACAGAGTTTAACTCATGTCCTTGAATAAGAAACATTTGTATATAGCCCTTCTATCCCCAATATCCACTATACAGGAACGTGAGGCCCATGGGCTACAAATTCACTGTTGCAGCCACTTTGGCCAGTGTGGTCCACTGAGGAGGAAACACCGAATTTGACAAGGCTGCAGATGTCCGAGTTCACCCTCATTTACCTGGTAGCGAGTCATGCGGTCCTGCTTCATCTGCTCAAATTTGCGTTTGAGTTCAGTTTGCCGCTCCACTTTCTTCTGAGCACGACCCACATAGATGAGCTTCCCGTTCAGTTCTTTGCCATTCATCTCATCCACAGCCTGTCAGAGGAGATCCGAACTATTGTACGCGTGCATCCTATGGTGAAGTCAATTTAGTTTCACTGCATTAAATTGAACTGACCCTTTGGGCGTCTTCATGCCTTTCAAAACTCACAAATCCAAAGCCTCTGGACTTTCCATTTTCATCAGTCATGACACGGATGCTCATGGCATTACCTTATCAAATGAGCAAAACAGTTTTGATTATGCTTATTTCAATAGAGAATAAGAGTGTATAAATTGCAGTATTATGAAGAACTTACCATATTTGCTGAAGACGTCCTTGAGTTTGTCATCATCCATGTCTTCCCCAAAGTTTTTGATGTACACGTTAGTAAATTCTTTAGCTCTTGCACCGAGCTCAGCCTCCCTCTCCTTGCGAGATTTAAAGCGCCCTACAAACCTGATAGAAATTAGGAACATTTAACATGAGTACATAGCTGATCTCAAAGCAGTTATTTCAAAAGGCTGCCTGGCATAACTTTTATTTTATCAAGACATTTAAGTTTTTTCAACAATATACCATATATCTTTGTAATTAGTCATTAATACAAACAACGCCAAATCAGTCCAAAACATTTTCTTTAATTGAAATTAAGGAAAGGATCACACGCTTTATTACCCAATTACCAAGAATTATTTCAATTCTTTAGTATATACACTACCACTGAAAAGTCTGGGTGAGATTTTCAAAAGAAAACTTCATTCTGCACGGATATATTGAAATTGTTTGAATATAACAGTAAAGACTATAATGTTACAAATGATCTTTGTCACTTCAGTCTAACTCATGTCCTTGAATAAGAAGTACATAGTACATTTGTACATAGCCCTTCTATCCCCAATATCCACTATACAGGAACGTGAGGCCCATGGGCTACAAATTCACTGTTGCAGCCATTTTGGCCAGTGTGGTCCACTGAGGAGGAAACACTGAATTTGACAAGGCTGCAGAGGTCCGAGTTCACCCTTTAATTCTCTTACACTTATACTTTTGTATGGTAGTATCTCTCATATGCACTTCTGTGAACATTTTATTGATGACAATTTATTAAGTAATTATTGGCAGTGACCCTCCTGGAGCATAATTTCATACCTGGGATTGTAGATTGTAGAAAATGTCTGTCATAATGCAATTATACTTGCATGCAATCTTTAAATGTATATTAGGCAAAAACAAAACAGACACCAAAAATGAATGTTGCTTGAAGGAATAGTTCAATAGTTAACCCCAAAAAAGCTGTAGGATTTTTACTAAAACTTGAGTACGTTTTTTGTTGTTGTTGAACGACTCCTGTTCATTTTAAGCTACAATATTACAGTAAACACTCTTTGGTAATGTAACTTTTTCAATTCCAACTCAAGTCTGTTAGTCAATAAAGCCACTCCCCTCATGTTAGCCTTGCAAGTACTTTTAGCAATTTTCCATCAACCTAATGCTCAGGTTTGGGACGATGCTAAAAATCTCACTTACACTTTTCTGTCATTCAGCAACATGCCGTTCATTTTCTCAATGGCTCTCTCAGCGGCCTCCTGAGTCTCAAAGTGCACAAAGCCGTAGCCCTTTGAGCCATTCTCGTCACAAACAACCTTAAGAAAGGATATCGGGCATAAAATCATGCACCCACTGACCAAAAGAATCACTCATGCACAAAAAACTCCAACCCTCAATCATCAAATCACTGCGAAGAACACAATTAAAAGCGTTTATGTGCCTTACCTTGCAGGACAGGATGTTGCCAAATGCAGAGAAGGTGTCATAAAGGGCTTTATTATCAATAGACTTATCAAGGTTCTTGATAAAGATGTTTCCAACACCACTCTTTCTCAAAGAGGGGTCGCGCTGGGACCACATGATGCGGACAGGTCTACCCTTGATGACGTCAAAGTTCATTGTGTCTAGAGCCCGTTCAGCTGGAAGCAAAAACAATTATGAGTTCACTAAAATGATTAGCACTTAAAAGCAAGAAACTGTTGGCACTCTTACACGCATCCGTTTAAATATTTCTGGATATTTTGCATCCACCTCTTTCGGACTAGTAGAAAGAAAAAAATATGTATTTTGGTGCTTATTTCAATACACTACCTATTTTTTGTTACAATTAGATGCAATTCAATGCTATTTTAGCAGCAACGGCTAAAATTCATGGCAAAGTATTATGATTAAAATATTTAAATACATTTTTTCCAATAATTTTAAAATATTATTTCAATCAAAATGCAAATATACTTAAACACATACAACCCCAATTCCAGAAAAGTTGGGGTATTTTTGTCAAATACCATTAAATATATGTTCTGTTCATTTACTGTAAATTATTAAATTAACTAAAGTACAAAGAAAAACATGCCAAGGTTCTCACTGACCAACTGTGTTTTATTTTGTGAATACAGACAAGTTTTAATTTCATATGGCTGCAAAACACAAAGTTGGGACAGAGCCATGTTTAACACTGCCACCTGAACTTTCCTTAAATTTCATTGTCAGCGAATTGAGATTACTCATTTTTCAAGTTTCCCAAGGAATATTTTTGGCCAGTCCTGCTTGACACAAGACTTCAGAAGCTCATCAGTGTATGATCGCTGTTGTCCGATTCTCCTTTCATGAATGGTCATACATTCATACAGACAGATCTGGACTGCGGGCAGGTCAGACTAACACATTCACTCGGTCTCTACCAAACCATACTGTTGTAAGCACGCAAGAATAAGAGCTGGCACTGTCTTGATCTAACAACTATGAACTTTCCATGAAAGACAACATCTTGATGGCAGTATAATCTCAGTATGTCTTTAAGTTAATAGTGGCTTTGCACATATGCCAGTCACCCATGCTGCAGCATACCCTGACCGACGTTTGCTTCTGTCGCGGATGAAAGTCTCCCTTAGGTCTTTGGGACTGAGAACTTATTTTTCTAATACACACTGAAATGCAGACTCCTCTGAGTACAGCACACATTTTTCAGGTTTTTAGATCTGAGATGAGCTCTGGCCCAGAGAACCCAACATGATGTATAGCTTTCTCCCAGAGTAACAGTGTAAAAATGCAGTTCTTGAGGGAACAGCAGACTGTGGTAAATGACAGTTTTGAGTACTCCTGAGCTCACATGGCTTTATTATATGGTTTCTAATGCAATGCAATCTGAGGCATCAAAGGTCAAGCACATTCACCTGAGATTTTCTGCCTTGCCCTACATGTACTGTGATGTCTCTGGATGCCCTGTATCTTTCACATTATACATGGTAGTTGGTGAAAGACAAATCTACGCGACTCCGCATTGTGAAATAATGTTTGATACTAATCTGAAATTTAATATAAGTGGGGTTGGAGAATGTACGACTATGAATACAGCTCTAAAATTATTATCCAGGTGAAATTTTTTTTTAAGAAAATGTATTTATGCAAGTTCTCTTATCAGTTTCCTTAACCGTTTTTATTTCTATCTAAGATTTAGTATGGGCTTTATATAATATTTAAATTTGATAAACATTGTCATTTCTGGAGTCGAAATATAGAAAAACATTTTAAAATATGTTTCTTTGGGTGCCGTTATTAATAAACTAGGGAAGTAGCTGCTGCTCAAATCTATGAGCTAATACTGTCACTCGTCACATGTTTTACCTTAAATTTTTAATAGATGATCCTGACATTAACTAAAAGTGAAGTTCATACTTTTGTCTAAAAACTGTCCATCTGAATAACCAGATTAAGGATCAAATTGATACATTAATTACATTGGCATTGCTTAGTCCCTACACTAAATGTTAATTGCACGTTTGCCCAATCCTTGTTTGTCCACAATAATGATATGCTGCCTGACTCAAAAAAAAAAAAGACAAGAAATCTGGGGTTGCACACTGTACTTCTGTCCTAAATTTGAGGGGCTGCACGTGACATCCTCAAGATCGTGTTTAACGCCATTGAGAAGCAGCACGATGCAGCTTAATAAACCATGAGTAATATACAGCCATAATCATTGCGATCAAGGCATATTTCTGACATGCCTCACAGGGGTTATCTGTGCTGCACACTCTCCGCCCACCCACGCCCTAAATATGACAGGCATGCAAGTCACTGCTGTCATGCAACACCATGCGCTCTCATCCTCAGCGCTTCATAATTCATAACCAACCCCAGACGCTCGTGCTGCACATCAATGAAACGCATAAGCAAGCTAAATCTAATTTTCAACGTGTCTTTAGCGTCAATGCATCATTTACCGTCTGCAGGTTGCTGGAAGTTGACATAGGCATAGCCCAGCGACCGACGCGTGATCATGTCCCTACACACCCGGATGGAGAGGATGGCACCAGCTGGGCTAAACTTCTCGTAGAGCATGGCTTCAGTCACGTCCTGGTGCAGGTCCCCAACATAAAGCGAGGCCATGGGGTAACTAGGAGCGCTGGGGTTCATTTTCTCTTCTCTCGCAGAATTGTAACGCGGCGCTGGCGCGTGAGCTCAACTACGTCAGAATATAGCTAGCTGTCAAGCTAACCTCAACACGCCGATTTTTAAAATGGAAACCTTCGCCTGGATGATTAAAACGTTTTGTTTAAGAGTGACGAATATTTAGGGCTACTAAAATTTTAAAACGCGAAAAATCCAAACCAACGAATCAACGTTAACATCAGGCCTTCACGAGCTCACAGACTGTAACGTTAGTTATTTTTCGGGGTTGTTGAGATGTATCAAGGCCTCCAGCTCTCACTTCATCGATTTTTAATTTTAAAAATAATTAAAAGAAAAAGAAAGAAAATGATTTTTTGGAGTTTTTAAAAGTTTTTAAATTTTTTTTTTATTTTTTTTTATTTTTTATATAATGTGTGCCGAGGCAAGCTCCGGAGCACACGCGCACTAACAGCCGGGGATCAGGAGAGAAGGGGCGGGGAGAGCCGTCACATATATACCCGCAGTTACGTCATCCACAGACGCAACATGACGCAGCGGTTTTGATGGCGATTGGATGAAAGCCCGCAGATTTTGCCAATGAGCATTAAGAAAAATGAACAGTTGATTTTTATACCGATTGTATAAAGGTGCAAATAAATTACTGAACTATTTACAGATTTTTTAAACGTTTATTTATTTTATTTAGAATAGGTAATTCGCTTAAATAAAGTATTTAATATTTATACAGTGGTTGTCAAAATCTTAAGAACACTTGGATTTTTAGCAGATAAAAATCAGGAAGGTTTCTTGAAGCATCTTCGTTCTCCACAGTTCTTCTGGATTGAGTCTGTCTTAATTTGTTCTGTTTCTTCATGTCATTTCAGACAGACTGATGATGATCAGACTAACGTTAGTCATTCAAATTTTCTCCACAATGCCATTGACAACGTGACCTTGACAAAAATATCTTGGTTAAATTAAATAATAACAAGTCAATAATATGTCAAAATAGATTTCCTAATGTAACTTACCAATAACTAATACTTTAATAACTGCATATCAAGTCCACTAAGAGCTATAAATTAGTGATAATTACTTTTATCAAATAGGATGTTGAGGGAAACCAGTATAGTCTTTGATCAATGCTGTCTATTATTCTCTTTAACAATCCTCAACGTTCACTTGCTTAGTTATCAGGTTTAAAACATGATTTGAAGTTCATAAATATTTCATAGTTAATTAACAGCATGTACCAGCAGGGGGAGTCACAGACCTGGAAGAACTTCTGCAGAGCTGGATTATATTCAACCATACTCTACTTTTAAATTTAACAAATGCAGTTAGGTTATTGGTAGTATTTTTCCTACAACGCTAGCAAAACAATATTTTTAGAATTAGGGCAAACTAGACGTTGTTGAGTTCATTGAAATTAAGTTTAGAGTTTAATTTTTGATTATCTTCCAGAAAAAAGCACATTGATCTTATATTGGGGCATGTTGTCATTTAAATAGCTGGATTATCCCTTTTTATTGTTTATTAAAACTATAGAAAAAAGTTATAAATAATACATTTAATAAATAAATAATTTAAAATAATAAATAAATAAATAAAATACAATAAATATTAAATAAAAAAATTAAAATCTATATATATATATATATATGTTTTTATGGTTAACAAAAAATATTATTTTTATTTTTGGTAACTAAAATAAAATATAACATAAAGGTAAATAGAAGTAAATGATTTCTAAGGTAAAAAGAAATTCAAACGAATAAAAATCGCAAAATGACCAAAATGAAAGATAAAAAAAATAAAAATTAATTTAAATTATTATCTTAGAACTTAGAATTATTTCATAACTACAGATGCATTTAATACATTTATTCATGTCTTGAAAGATTTATTTAATGTAGTTTATTTATATGTAACAATAACCTAGTCAAATCAAGGTCACCTTTATTCGTCTAGTGCTTTATACATCAGAGAAAGTTTAAAAGCAAATTAACAGAATGAAGTAAACTGCAAATATGAGACAAATCTACATTCTGTGATGAAGCAGCTGTAGCAAAACAATCGTGTCATTATTCAGTTCAGCTCTAGTGCTCTGGACAGTTCATTCATTATAAAAGCAGTTCGATTCAGCGATTGAGTCAGTTCAGTATTGATTCAGTTCAGGTCAAAAACAGTGTCAGGGTTGCCAAAGCCATCATTTATGAACAAATGTGATTCAGTAGGGCTGAACACAGATGATAATAATGTTGTTAGTTTGCGAAACTTTGACATAATGTGATACATTTCATGTTGTTAATAACAATGAATGGAATCTATTTTTTATGTCAACGTGGTACGCCATTATCTTTTTGATGAAGTCAAAGTAATCTAAATGTAGTCTGATTATATTAGCTTACATGGATTATGTTACTAACTACTACAGTCATGTTATTTAGAATCAGTAATGGACTACATTAGGTCTGTCCAGCTCAAACTGAATTGAGTTTTTTTGTTCTTTTACGTATCATGAGTTTCTTGCTGCTTGCATCAGAGTTTAATCTGCAGTGCAATAATGCACATGTATTGTCTTTGTGGTTACTCAGAGAAGTTTCTGTCTCCAGTCCCTTCCTGCTGATTACTCATCCTCTCTCCACATAAGTGCTGTTGTTCAGCGCTGTCTGCCCGTCTCCATGGCAACAGGGCCCATCCCATAGCCCGAGGCTCTTCACTGACACACCCCAACTGAGAGGAACGGGGCCTTTCCAGAGAGCCTTCCAGAGTTCACTTCAAAATACAGGATGCCTTTTTTTAAACAGCCCAGCTAATCACAATATTACAATTAAAACATATTTCCAGATGACTCATCCAGTGTTGTGCATCCCTAGTGCATATATATATATTGGGTAGCTGACATGTGTCCTATGGTCTCTCATGAGACATTTTAACAAGAATGAATATACATATTTCTCAGTTTATTTGTATATTAAGTGTTTTTCTACATTTTTTTGTCACACCATAGGACAGTCCAATTTTGAATTATATTAAGGAATTGAGAAATCATAATTTTAAAATGATGTTATTTCCTGGTTTCATGATTATATATCATATTACCACACATTTTGAGCATTGAATTACTATACAGTTACTGGATCAGGATTTTAAAATTATTGCAGTTTTAAGGAGCAACTGCTATCCTCATTGCAATTTACTAGTAATTTTCATTATTTCATTATTCATCATTTTCAGTAATTTTATTAATTTACAAAAGTTGTCAGGGAGGCAGATTTCTTTTTAACTGTCCAGCACAGTTAATTTAATGTCATGTATTTACTTTTCTAATTTTTACTATTTTGTTTTGAGTTTAATTGTATCAACAGCTTTTTTTGTCAAGTCATGCTAGCTGCTCATTTTTTCCAAATGTCTATATAGTTTTTAATCAAGTCATTAAGTACTTTTATTTTTACCCTTGAACATCAGTTTCAATCCTGGCAACTAGATGTTTTTGATATGGAGTAAACATTTCAAATAAAAGTCTTTTGAGGCTGCTGTTTCAGCTCACAATAACAACCACGGTTCAAGTTTTTCATAAGCAGGACAATGTTTAAGCTCATCACGTATGATCGATAGAGACATCATAACATGAACAGATCCCAGAGCTTGTTCACTCCTGGAGCACCTGTCCTGAAAGTCACCTCTCCTCGGTCCAGTAAATCTGGTGCAGGACTCCGGTGACTGCGGTCCCGCTGAGATGATATGACCCAGTTCCTGCTCTGAGAACACAACCACTTGACCAACACGCTCCAAGACCAAGCAGCATTATAGCACTGTCCCAGATTGAGAATCTACTGACCCTCACGTTGTTCCAAACTCCATTTTCTTTCTTACATTTATGTTTACATTTCACACTTTTATCCACAGCGACTTACAAATGAAGACGAGCAATCAAAGCCAACAGAGCTGTAAGAGCTGTGACGCAGTATGCACAGCAATTTATTAATTTTTTTACAAAAAAAAAATATAAATAAAAGAAAAGGATATTTTTATATTTATTTTGTCAAAGAAAGTAATGTGAAAAGACAGAAAAAAAACTGAAAATGTTAGTAGTCGAGCATCATTTTTTTTAAAAATTTTATTGATTTTCCTTTTCTTAACTGTCACTCGGGTTTTTGAACAGACATTAACATGCACTATTCAAACTAAATATTTATAATGCATGAACTAAATCATTTTGTAACATGATTTTGATGTACCATTTCCTTAGTGCAATGTCTGCTTTTAAAATTAGTTCCAAATGATGCATTTTGAAATTTTAAGCTCTTAATTAATATTTTCTTATGATTTCTAAAGCGTGATAGAGGAAAAAGGCAACTTAGACTTTGTGTGACAAATGTCTGAACTCCTGTTATAATGTAGTTTCTTTTAGGTGCACCCTTGTCATAAATTAATCTTTCTTTCTACATAATTTAACAAAAAAAAAAAAAAAAAAAGGAGTCATAGACCTTTCCAACAATATAGATTGTCATGATTAGATTCAATATAACGAAGTAAACTTAATACAGGTTAATATTAGAACAGGAAAGTTATAGTTTGTGTGATCAACAGACCAAATTTATAAAAGGCACATCTTCTAAACTAGCTCTTCATTCTTGTTCATATTAACATTGCACATGAATAAAAAAAGCAGTTTCACATCAGTTCTGGCCAAAGTTTGAGATCAAAGACATCAGTTTCCAATCACTTTTGGAACAACATAAGGGTCACTCTCATGCTTTGGGAACTGTTTCTTTATTATTTAGTTGAAAATCATAATTTGCGTCACATAACCAACCCCATCCCCCCCGAACATTTGAAGTGCATGATCTGTCTGTGACAGCCAGGTTTGAAAACCACCAGCGAGGCGCAAAGACCAAGGGATGACACAGTTTGTGTTTTATCTGTTTTAATTCCACTAACATGAGATCCAGATCCCTCCGCCCACCCTCCATAACAAATAACAATAATGCTGAGTGTTCGTATGAAAATTCAAAGACAGTTTCTAGGCAGCCCAATCAGCCAACTCCAGTCACCCTGATTAACTAAAGCCACATGCATTTTAGGCAAGTATCAAAAAGAGTAAACAAAACGAACTAAAAACAGATTTAGTAAGTAGTAGTACAAATAAAACGAAACCGAAACTCCTAATAGAAAACATTATTAATCAGATAAGCACATGAAAAGCATTACTTACTGCTCCGGTAACGAGACTTTTATATCAAAGTTACAGTATAAGCCATGTGTCAAGTCTTTTTGATCTTAGGTCTGTGGTCGACGGAGAGAAGATTGTACGCGTTATTCACCAATGAGAAATCAAACACTTGACAACTGAAGTAGAATGTCTTTGCACGAGCCCAATCTGTCACAAGTATTCGTTCATACTGACATTTGGTTTGGTTCCCATGATTCTTTAGGAAAATGAAGAATTCAGTCTAAGCCATAAGAAACCCATCGCTAAATGCTCCCCTAGCAAACTCAGAAAAGGGTTCATACTCGCTCTCTCTCTCGCACACAAATGCACCTACAGCAAAGTTGATGGTGGCTTGATGGTGATGGGCATCCCATGAGCACATGCATGAGCACACATCAAGCCAGCAAACTACACTGCATTCTCCAAAATCCACAATTAACACATGTCGCAGACAAACAACAACAACCCTCCCCCCCCCAAACAAACACACGTACACAAACACAGTCTTTCCTTCACGCTCTCGAATCCAAACACACACATAAATGACGGGCTGGTGAGTATGAAGCTGGAACTGTAAAAGCGTCAGCGTCGTCTCTCGCTGTGCTGACTGAAAAGGTTCTTTGTGGAGTTGGCTTTAGTTTTCCCGGCCCTCCTCTGTGTCCTCACCGTCAGCCTGATTGTCAGAGGTCCACAGCTAAAATGATAAAAGAAGGGGACATTAAAAGTGCGCACATCCATATCTGTCCATTCAAATGACACACAACATTTTTTGTTTGCATAATGTGTGTGTATACCATGTATATTTATTATGTGATTTTTAAACATGACCCATTTCATGTTTCAGAAAGGAAGTAAGCTTTGAGGGTTCAAACTATAATATCTTGCATGTGTAAAATTTTGACAAGGTTTTTTCAGACTCCTATTATGATAATGATATTTTACTGAGTGTTTTGTAATTAGGAAAATGTTAAAACGCTATTAAAATCAGCTGTTTGTATGATTTACATGTTTAAATGTCAGTTAATATCAGAAAATAACTCACTGTCAGATTGTCTCTAAGTAGCTGCATGATGAGTGTGCTGTCTTTATACGAGTCTTCGGTTAACTGGTCCAGCTCAGCAATGGCATCATCAAAAGCCTACAAAGGAACAAATACATGGATGGATTAATAAACAGTACCAGTCTTAATTCGGTGTACGAGCCCCACAAGCACCCGTTCTAACCTTCTTGGCCAGTTCACAGGCCTGCTCTGGAGAGTTCAGGATCTCATAGTAAAAGACTGAAAAGTTGAGAGCCAGGCCCAGGCGGATGGGATGAGTGGGCTGCATGTTGTCTTTGCTGATGTCAAAGGCAGCCTGGTACCCTTCCTGAGACTTCTGGATGATATCTGTGTACAAAACACACAACATTGTTTATGCAAGAATCATTACATACTTTCCCAGAATAGCACAGATTAAGGTTTACAACATACACTACTGTTCAAAACTTTGGGGCAAGTAAGCAGTTGTTTTTTTTTTGGATTAAAAAATAAAATAACTTAATAAATTAAATTGGTCAACAGAAAAATTAATTTGAATACATTTAACTTTGTAAATCAAAGAATCCTATAAAATAAAAAAAGAATTAAATGCATCACAGTTCTCACAAACATAAAATAACAACCGTTCACAACATTAGTACTACTAAAAAAAATTTTCTTCAGCATCAAATCAGCATATTAGAACGATTTCTGAAAGATCATGCGACTCTGAAGACTAGAGTAATGATGCTGAAAATTCAGTTTTGCATTACAAAAATAAACGTTAAAATAAATTAACATATTCAGATAGAAAACAGTTATTGTAAAGAGCTGTATTAGTAAGTCGTATTAAATAAATGCAGGCTTGGTAAGCATTAAAACTTTCAAAAATATTGAAAAACAAAACCATTCTTACCGACCCCAATCTTTCCAACGGCTGCGCAATATTTTATTGAGGATTTGTAACCCATAAAATATTAAATTCAAGGAATCTGATGTGCTTTTATATGGGCAGTTTAGTGTCCTAAAGCCGGTTTCATGCCCCTCCTGCCTGGTGTATGACCAATTCAGCCTTTTGTTGAGTCACTCAAGCTTTGTTAAGGCGTGTTACATAAACGAAAAAAATATTGCTCTTCACAGTTATTTAGAGAAAAGCGCCTGTGAAAAATATGCTTTAACTGCACTAGATTTTTACACTTTTAAATCTAAACATTTTAAACGGGTGCCTTATGATTCACTGATTACTGCAGTGAAAAAATTGTAATAAACCTTCAAAGCCATTTCAAAACATGCATTTTACGTTTTACTTTCCTTATCCACATGGCTAAAAAGTACATTTTCTTCTTTGCACTTTAGACAGCTGTTAGTAATAATCAGTATCAAGGTGCATCAAGAGCTTGCGGTTGCCTGCATTGATCCGTGCTCAGAGAGAAATGCATTAATATTTGAAAAAGACAGCAGCTCTGTTAAGAGCACTGTGCCTGATGAGCAGTAATTGTTCATCTGAAGAGCTTCAGGAGGCCGCGGCCGAGCACTGCATATATTACAGCCACCCGCAGGAGCTTCAGCCCAAACCCAGCTGGACGACACACATCATCCAGATGCGGTTGCCGTGGCGATGATCACAGCAGCCAATCACACTGACAGTAGTAGGTCAGCGGCTGCTTATGCTCAAACAGACGAGCGATGTTCTTTCCTCTTTAGAGAGAATCAAGCAAACATGCAGCTTATCAATAATGCTACACAAACAGACTGATCTAGGATCTGCGGTACAGCCAGGTCCTGTAGTTTCCACAGATGGCAGCTTCAGTCAGATCATTCGCTCCTGTGCTGCCATAGAAACACACCAGGCTCTTAAAAATTCATCAAACCCTGCAGTGAGAAGCAGCAGCTCTAATAACCTCATGCATCCATCGGAAAGAGTGAGTTATTACTTCCACAGACAGACTAAGACCACATGTGGAGGGAAATCACTCATTAGCCTCATTAATGAAAGCGAGCGAGGTGGAGCAGGACAATACTCCATCTGAGATGTGATGAGACAAAGACTAGAAGGTGGAAAATAAACCCACATCATTTGCATGGCGCGCACTCAAAAACACAACTAAAGAAGGCTAGACCCATTTTATCAACTGATTCCAAATTAATGTTTAGCCACAATATAGGATTTTTATAAATCGAGGCAACAGGATTTCCAAATTATGTTAGAATTAGACACTCTGACAATATGCCAATGATCAAACTGCATGTTGATCAAATTGGACAGAATGAGCTTTTATGTTGATAAAGATGGCACGTAGACAGTGGAATATTAAAAAAAAATGCAAGAAGATAAAAGTGAACTTCTTTAAACTTGTGTTTTTAGATTGTCGTGTCATGCACGAGACGCTGCAAGAGACAAATGTGTCCATGTTTACATAGAAAAAAAAACACTTTAATGAAGAATGAAAGTTATTGTAATGTAAAAAAATAAAAAGCCTACTATATGTCTGACAGGCCCAAAGCTGCTGTTCATTGTGTTTATAGAACATTTACAGTTATTAACAGTTTATTGGTGTTATAATAAGTTAAGTTACCTTAACTTATGAAGCATTTTCCTTCGTGTTATTTCTGAACAAGAAATGCGTATTAGACAAGTTTGCACAAGGTGTAGTAGTAGTTCATGGATCTTTTCTGCTAAGTTATGTAACAAGTGATTTATTCAACATTGTTGACAACATGTGGCACTCTTGGAATAAAATTATTTTTATTTCATTAATTTATTTAGTCTTTTAACAGGGTTTATTAAGATAAAGTTACTAGAATCGTGCTGTAGTTACATTTTCAAGTTGACTAGTTAAAAATCGTAAAAAAATATTTTATTAAATTAATTAATGGAGTTGGTTCTTTGTAACAAAGAGGAGGTTTGAGCTACAGTGAGGATATTGCATGCTTAAATTAATCTGCAAGCTGCTTGCGTCTCAAGAGCTTCATGAACTAGGACACAAGACCTTTAGATCTAAACCGCCATTCCTCATCTGCAGATATATAATTAATGAAAACTGAGTCTGTGGCTACTTCATGAGATTTCGAACTCTATTAAGAGGGTTAATAGATTGACCTCTTGAGCTCATAAGTGTCAAACACAGTCAGGTGTTTTTTTTTTTTTTTTAGGAAACTCTTACTCTTTTCCAAACCCTAGCAACGTTGCTCACTATTCTACTAGGTACATAAAGATTAAGAGCATTTTTAAAGAGAAATTTAATGAGGAGCAGCAATTTTCAGTCAATACTGTGTAGGAATTGATAAAATATTCATTAAGAAGATTTCCCATGACACCTATATCAATGCATTTTGTCTTCTCCATAAGATGCTGTCATATGTCGGCTAAAACAAGGTGGTGTGTTCATTCTGCCGCATACTGTTTGGATCAGTGTTTGTGTTGGCGTGCGAGAGATGCTTCTAGGTAGGCAGCTAGAGCATTTGGAGCAGGGCCAGTATACTAGTTCAAGGACAAACAAATGAGTAAAACAACACTAACATCACCAAGAGAGTTATATTTGCAGTTATGTAAGATTATTCATGTGGACATCATTGCTCTGTTCTGTTCCAAAACCTAGTGGGCTGTCAATCTGGCCAGCATTTCAAGCATTACTGGCATGCTTTTTAAAATAAGCATGAACATGATGCTCATTTAGCCAAATTCTGAGACATAAACTGCTGAAAAAAAAAGAAACTGACAAAGTAAATTATATGCATTTCATCTGACACTGAAAAGAACCGAGTATTTTATGCAAGACAGTATACCATGGATTTTATGTTGCAGTGTTTATGCTTGGAAATGTATATTATGGAAGTACTTTTAACTTCTTAAAGTAAAACAATAAAAAAGCACATTTTTTTAATAAATAAAAGTTTTAGAATATATGCTTTTTGATTATTACAATTTACATTTAAATCCTTAAGCAGCTTTTGGTGAACCTATTGGTAATCTAAATACATTTCATTATTAAATTACACAATTTTAATTTATCAGTTTTATTCAACCATTAAAACAATGTTTTTCCGAAAAAAAAAAAAAAAAAAAAAATAAAATAAAAAC
>JAUCMT010000043.1:3581503-3594154 GCA_032357475.1 Enteromius thamalakanensis | reverse complement strand
GCAGTGTTTATGCTTGGAAATGTATATTATGGAAGTACTTTTAACTTCTTAAAGTAAAAACAATAAAAAAGCACATTTTTTTTATAAATAAAAGTTTTAGAAGATATGCTTTTTGATTATTACAATTTACACCATTTTAAATAGAATCCACATAGAACTCGGTGAATAAACGAAACATTTAAATCCTTAAGCAGCTTTTGGTGAACCTATTGTTAATCTACATACATTTCATTATTAATTACACAATTTTAATTTATCAGTTTTATTCAACCATTAAAACAATGTTTTTCCGAAAAAAAAAATAAATAAATAAATAAATAAAACCGCTTTTGGGGAAAGAAAACTGATTTAGTAAGACACAATCCCTTTCATTCTGAACCATGAACCAATTCTTGTTTTAAAAGAGAATTTGTGCAACATTCCCTCAATAATCATACATTAGGGTGTGGACGCACAAGTAAAGACCTGTTCCACTGGTAGCTAACAAGCCCAAAAAAATCTGCATGTGTGTGATGGAGGTGTGGCAGCAGACACGCAAAGCTTCCATCTCAGATCAGCTAACATTGAGATCCGTTTCTCAAAATAAAGGACATTAAGAAAAGACAAATGTGCATGTTGATTCGGTGATTCAATGTGATCTCATATAAATGTCATTTACGAGAAGCTTACCAGTTTTCTCGTCTCCTGTGGCGACCTCAGCAAGGTAGCGGTAATAGTCTCCCTTCATCTTCAGGTAGAACACCTGGCTCTCTGCTGGAGAAGTGCTGCGGATCAGAAACTTGTCCAGGAGATGCTGCAGAAGACAGAAACGTGGATGTAAGCAGAGTCCAAAACAGCAGTGTTTCTCACACGTTACACTCAGGTTTCCACAATTAATACTCAACTAATGTCCATGATTTCTTTAAAAGATTTGCCTTTTTATGGAAACACATCAAGATAACTCTACGACAAACACTGGCCAATCAGGTTTTGTTCTACACTTTCTGTATGATTTCTTGCTTTTTTTATTTATTGTGCTGAACAAGACACTGGCATGTAAAATATTCACAGAAAATATTTCTTTGTGAGAAACTGATTCATATGTACAAGCTTTACTCCCTTGTCTTTCATCCTTGTTTTACAGCTGTTTGCGGTCTTTGAAACATTCTTTAAGCATATATTCAAACTTGATGTGCATAGCTTTTCATTTTGCAATTTTCTCAGTTTTATTTAATTTTGATGTGATGTGAATGTTGATGTGAATCTTGTCGACTTAATTTGGAGAGAAATATCAGAACTACCGGCGAACGCACCTTAAACCCTTATGACTTTAACATCCTTTATTGAATCATGTTATGGGCTTGAAATGTTGTTCATGTATAAAGTTGTTGAGGAGGTACGATGTAACATTCAGCTGGTATTCTCTCTGCAGAAGCCAACTTCAACCTGTTAACCTCCTAATGCCAGATTAAACATTAAATTCTTTTGGATACAGTCTAAATAACATCTGGAAAATGTAAGGAATGTCATAAACGCAAAGCATAACATTCCATGTGCCACCATTTGAGATGTCTCAGGCAGCAATCCAATTATAATGTACCAGTAATGTATAATGCCCAGTACAAGGAGAGGCAATGGCCCTGTCTGATTCATTAAAGCCTTATCCAGTTGCAGTCTCACCTCCAGTTTCCTGGAAGAAATAAAACTCTGTATCTAGAGGAAGAGCTGATTTGGTGAGTGGTCAAACAAAGGACTCCATTGTTTTGCTTATCTAGATACACTTTTGGGCAAAACCAATGATCTCTAGATACTGACCGGTTGAAGTCCTGCGACAACATATTACAAAAGGAGATCACTTTAGTCATTGTTATGAAAATGAGTTGCTTCCAGATTTTGTACAAATTCATACTGGTTCCGAATGAGAACCAGGGACTGAATTCATGAGAACTTAGGCAAAAAAAGAGAAAGAAATTGAAAAACAGTTCTTTTTCTTTTTTATCAAATCACAGTGTTTATTTGAAAGTAGTTTTCCTTTTTTTAAAATGTGTCTAATTTTGAGTAAAAACAACTTCATTTTCTTCTTGAAACAGTACTTTTTTTCTGATGACACTGTCACCAGCACGAGGGCGGGACAACCTGTGAATCACATGAGATCACAGCAATGATCCAATCGACTGCTGATGGACAAAACTCAAGTCCTTCCCTACATTTCTGTCTCATTTGAGAAGCTCTTTCACTGGGATATACGTCAATAAAGAAAACAAACAAAAAATTATTATTCCTGACCCTAGCTCTGGGTTAAACCAAAAATAACCACCTTCCTGACATGACATTATTCACCATATCCCATTTAAAATGTCAAGCTCTGCCATGGATATGATCCCTATCCGCGGTTCTTTTCGAAGCTCACCAGAACGTCTTTGCAGATGGCCTTCAGCTCAGTTTCAATCTTCTCACGGTACTCTTTAGCCATCTGCTGTTTGTCACTGCCCTCGGTCTTCTGCTCGATGCTGGACACCACCCTCCAGGCGGACCGACGGGCGCCCACAACATTCTTGTAGGCCACAGAGAGCAGGTTTCTCTCCTCGTCGGTCAGCTCCTCTCCAAGCTCAGTCACTTTCTTCATGGAGTCGGCCATGTCATCGTAGCGCTCGGCCTGCTCCGCCAGTTTGGCCCTCTGCACATGTTGGCTCTTGTCCATGGCTGCTAGTTTCTACAGGACAGACAACATTTCAGTTACATCGTCTTAGAAAGATGCAAATTTATAATCATTATGAACATTATATTGAATCTGCAATGGTTTTTGACAACAACAAAAAAAAAGACCAATTCAAATCTGATCAGAAAACATTTACAGTGTTTGAAAGATTTCCCCAGCGCATAACTTATATCTTACTACAATTACGGTTGCGTCAGTAAATAGTAGAAACGCAAATGAGACTCTGTTCAATGGACAACACTTTTTTGAAAACAGGCTCATTTTCCAAATCACCTAAAGTTAAACAGTTGGATTTTACAGTTTTCAAATCCATTCAGCTATTCTCCGTGTCTGGCAGTAGCACTTTGAGCAGCAGCTTAGCATAGATTACGGAATCTGATTATATTACTAGCATCTCACTCAAAAACTACCAAATCATCATAGCACATGGTTTAACTACAGATGAATGAACTAAGACTAATGGGATTTTCTAGGCCGATGTGGCCTATTGAAACTTGAGCGAGATGCTACTGGTCTAATAAGATTCAATGATCTATGCTAAGCTACAGCTAAAAGTACTACTGCCAGACCTGGAGATCTGAATGGATTTGAAAAATGGTATGCTTGCTGAACTGAGCTCGTAGGGCGTGTCATCGCCAATCAGGATCTGTCACTTTTCTGTTGCCTGGCTGCTAGTTTCTCTGTAGCTTGCTAAGCATGCTATTTTAGCAATGTAAACATGAATTAGTCATTTTAATTTAAAAAGTAGTAATAAAACTGAAAAAAAATTGGATTATACTCCATAAGGCAGTGGTTATTTACACCTTATATCATAACTAAACATTTATGTTACCACGGCAACGATTGAAGCATTTTAATTACATCAGTTATCAGCCCCGCAGTGGAAAACAAAACTATAACTGTACCGGCAGGATTGGATCGGCAAGGAATGGAATGATTATGCAAAGAGAACTCGATCAGCTCGATGGTGGAAAAGCAGCTATAGAGTACAACAAAATGAGAGGGCAAAGTTTGTAACATTAATTGTGTTTTATGTGATGTATTAAATGCAGGTTAGTAGGACCACATATAACACTAGGGCCCGGCTTCACAAACAGGGCTTAGCTTAAGCCAGGATAAGGCATTAATTAAATTAAGATATTTAAGCAACTTATAAAAAAATGCCTAATATTACAGATGTGCATTTTAACACAGAACAATGACACTGACATGTTTTAAGATATGTCAGAGCAAGGTTTTTTCATCTGAGACAGCTCAAACATGCAGTTTAGTCTTGGACTAGATTAAGCCTTGTCTGTGAAACTGGGGGTAGGATTTTTACTTTAAATGTAAGTGGACATTTTCATACTCAGTTTCATAGCATTTAATTGTTGCCTTCTATTGTTGGGAAAAAAATATTGGGCAAGATTAAAGAACTAAAAATAACGAATAATGAAAATAAAATTGTTTCGCAAAGCTGTGATTAGCTGCAGTCTAAGGTAAAATGGCTCCACTTTCTCAACTCGAAGTGGCAATAGCCACAATGCACCACTGTTGATGCATCAGCATAAAGTTAAACTCTACTTTGTTAGATCATACCATCATCGACTCTCACTGAAAGTAAAGAATTCTGGTTGCTGCAAATTGCAGACAATGTAAACTGGTGCAGGACAATATAGCTAAAATAACTGGTTAACTATAAATATATATATATTACTTAATAAATTGTCTTTTTGAACCAATAATGATAAATATAAATATACTAAAAAAATTGCTTTAAAAAATATTGCAATAAAGTTATCAACAATATTGATCCTCCATGCCATTATCATTAATGTTTTTGTGTGGACTTCCCTAAATTAATGGAATAAAACGCATTATTTAACTTCAGAATTATGATTATTCCAAATTTTATATAATTACAAATTTATTAAAACGTTATGGTTATCATTGTTGCTTGCCTTTAAGGATAGCTATAAAAATAACTTTCAGTGTCCCCAGCAATGGACTTTAAAATTCTGTTTATTATAAGGCTCTCTTGCCACCTCAAA
This sequence comes from Enteromius thamalakanensis, assembly GCA_032357475.1. Taxonomy (NCBI): domain Eukaryota; kingdom Metazoa; phylum Chordata; class Actinopteri; order Cypriniformes; family Cyprinidae; genus Enteromius; species Enteromius thamalakanensis. The sequence goes on along the minus strand of JAUCMT010000043.1, from coordinate 3,589,426 downwards.
TGCTCCAGGATCTCCAAAGTCATGAGGATTCTGTAATGAACTGTATTTACAGTTTAAAAGCTGGAAACTAATTTCAACTAGATCTATATTGTTTCGCTGTGTTGTTACTATTACAGTTATGGCGTGGACTTCACCAATCTCACATAGAATTACACTGATTATTAAAAGTGTATAAGGTGTGAACAGGTCGTCACAGTTTTAGTGCTTGAATTTGATGTATTCATTTCCAATTTAACCCACAACCAAGATTATCAGTTAACACAGGTACTAAATGATGTTGGCATATATGTTGTTTATCGCATTATTTTCATGCATGTTACACCATGTAGGTGTTTAGTGTTTGTATGAATGACAATGTGCACCTTCTATAAACATTAATGTTTTCCTTTTCAGCGTGTGGGAGAGCTGCTTGTGATAAGCTCTGGTTCATCATGTGACAATTTCATCACCACCTGCTTTTGGGTGGTCATCAGTGTACAAAAGTACTAAACAGATGTCAGTACTTCGATAGGTTGGTATATTATAGAATTGTATACGTTTAAGAAATGTTAACGGAAGTAAAATCCGTGAACCTAAAATGTTGCTACCGTATTTTTCACGGTTAAACCCTGGCAACAAAGGCTTTTTTTACAGTGCATTTCACATGTGACAGAAAAGGAGTGAAAACGGCCAAAAATGCGGACATGCCTTCGCCGACCACGCCCAGTCCACACAGCAGCCCAACAGCAAGCAGCGAACAATGTTTAAACAAGACACCCCAAATATAAAAAAAGGGCTGATCTCCTGCTTGATTTCTGTCTGATCGCGGTCCATCCGGGAATTTATGCGTGCGAACTCCTCCCGCCCTGCGCTCGCGCGTTCCGGTCTTCACCTGACGTTACCTTTCTAGCGTCCGCTTTGTTTCAATACGAAACCACGCTACACTGGGCAGCTCGTTTGCCCCCATTTAATCTAACAACAGCCTTTTAAACAATGAGCACATATTACATTTTGCTGACAAAGACCAAAACACCTATTAATTTCCATAAGCAAATTCATAATGACACACAGATTGTCGCTACCTTCAACTGACAGGAACTCCACTGTAACGTTAGTAAAGCAGTGAGGTAAACGCCCTACTTTTTGCCTAATGTGCCCGACATGATCTGGCTTGCCAGATATCCACCAAGACCGAGCTTGAATGCGGCAAATCACATTTTCACACTTATATTTTCGCTAACAGACGAATAAAGACATATGAAGCGATATTTGCGTGCGGAGGAGGAGGACTCATCCTTCCGTTGTCTGGAAAGCCGAAACGGTTGAAGCACTACGATGAGCTTAAACGCGGAAAACAGCGTTTATTGAGTCAAATAACAGACCGAGCTACGTTTAAGAAATTAAACGTATCGTTCTTGTAATGAATCAGCCACTATTGAAACATTTATCAAGCAAACGCTTTGAAGCATCCCTATGGCAAGCGCGTATTATGAACAATTTCGATTGATAAAAACGGCTTCATTAAAACGAACAGACACGCAACAAAGAAATACGATTCTTATGCAGGCAACAGCGCACTGAAGAGTTGAAGGAAACGAAAGTGAGCTAACCTGTGAATGAGAGCGGTCTTCTTCTGTACGGCTCAGCTGCCACTCTGCGACTGTGGCGCGCGGCGCAGCGTTCCTCTGCGATCCACGGGGTTTCCCTCCTACTCACGCTCTGCTGGTGCAGGGGCTGGGCAGGGGCCGTGACGTCAACCGCTGCCTAGGCAACCGGGCTTTTGATTGGCGTGAGATGCAAGGAAAGCGCGTTTGATTCCCGAGGAATCTAATGAGAATCCGAAAAATCTATTTATAAAACCTCAAGAGAGTAACGTTATAAAAGATTGAAGATATGGAGCTCATACGCGAGGAGAAATAAAACATCTCACTTTTATTCCAAGGTGAAGATGACAAAAAGTAAGATTGACAGCGTGTGTAAAATCAATGAGAAGTGATCAATTAAACCAATACGACTTGCATGAAAAGCATAATATTAGTTGTCTCTTTGCCGTTTTCAGTGATGTCTTAAGTCAGATAAAGCTCTGTAGTGTTTATTATGAGGGGGAAACATATTGCAATGCAGTGCAATGATGATTGAGAGATGAACAAATAAACATTCCTCAAAACATGATTTTTCTAAAAAAAAAAAAAGAAAAACATATATGGATAATCAAGTAAGTCCAGAAAGTGTTCATCTTGGAATATTGCTAGTAAAATAAAGTATATTCTTAATTTTACTTTGTGAAAAAGACACAGCAAAAATGCACTTTCTTTTGAATGACACTAAAATGCCTTTTATTTGCCAAGTTGGTCATCAGATTTTTTTGCATATTAAAAATGATACAGGCAGCAGGCTTCATAGGGTTGATGTACCTTTCAGACATCAATTAGATCACAATGAAAATTTTAGAAAATAATTCTAATTGTTAATTATTTTTTACTAATTAATAAATATATTGGTAACACTTTACAATAAGTTGTCTTTAGTTAACATAGTTCATGTATTAACTAAAATGAACAATAAAGTTTACATTTATTACAGCCTTTATTCATCTTTGTTAATACAGTTATACAGCAATTAACTAATGTTAACAAACACAACGTGTGATTTTAATAATCCATTAGCAAATGCTGAAATTAACATTAATATAATAAATGCTGTTGAAGTACTGGTTATTCTTGGTTCATGTTAGCTAATGTTGTTTACTAATCTTAACTAAAGAACCTTATTGTAAAGTGTGACTTATATATTTGTACATTTTAAAAATAACTTTTAAATTGATTTATATTTAATTTAAATGTTATTAAAATCTATAATTCCCACTTTCTTCTCTTTATTATGATTTTCTCAACCTGAGCAGGTTACACCATACAGATACAGAATGATTGAAGAATAGAATGACTGAAAATGTGTACTTGTTCTACACAAATAAACAGCAACTCTGAACCAAAAAAGCCCAACAACAACTAGAAAAATGGTGATAGTAAAGTTAAATAAATAGAAAACCATATTTTGCTTTGAATAGTGTATTATTTCTTTAATTTTTCCCACACTGTTTATTTGCATAATAAATGACTAATGGTTGTCATGCATCAAAGTGTTAGTGCATCAATAGTTGACCCAGAGAACCATGATACATCAGTGTGTCAGACTTCATGCTTTTTGTATAGATGCTATCACCAAAAAACAAAAATTATGCACAAAGACAATGAAAGAGCAAGGAATACATTATTGTCTGCTCAGCTGCATGAGCTGAACACACCGCGTCAGAGAGCAGCTCGGCCACTAAACTGGAGCAGAGGAACCAGATACTAATAAAAGCAGAATCTCAATTATCTCCCAACGAGGTCCATAAAGAGAACATGTGCTCATTTTTAACAGGGTCACATTTTCTTGTTGGAACGGCATATTAAGATGTTACAACCCAATTTACGGGTACAGTCACACCAGCATTGTAAGATCTTGATCCTGTTGGCATGCTTTTCGATGCTAAATCTTTATGTAATTGTTATAATGTCTCTCTAGAGATAATTGTTGTTGCTCAATAAACTACACTTTCTCAAACGTAAGATTTTGAGTCATAAAGAGGGATTTTTACCCCACCCACAGACACACCTACCTCAACATGCTCAGCGCCGATTCACCATCAGTGTCATCGGTGAGTCATCGATGACACAGACTAGAGGTCATTCACACAAATCTGATCAATCAACAAAGAAACTTGCTTTTGAGAAACTTGGTAAATGACTAGTAGGAAAAACAACTTTTGCTTGAATATGCCTAAGACGCACAAATTTTAAGTTGTTATGACAAGTCTGATAAACTATTACTTAATCTAGTTTAATTTAACTGAACATTATGTCCTACCGTTAAACTGGTGATTTTGGCCTGTCACACCCTAAAGGTCTTGACCTTTTCAAAATTGTCATGAAAAATTTGTGAATTTACATTTCTTTTTATATAATAATAATATTTGCATCTATCTATATATATATAAATGAATGCTGTTTTTATCACAAACTATGTTTTAAGAGTTTCAGGTAATTTTTTTCAGGTGAGTGATGTGAAGTATTTTGTATTGTCCTATTTATTGTAATAGTGTCTCCATCAGAATGCTTTATTGGAGGGTGTGTCAGTCGTCCTGACTCGTCTCAACCTGCTGGGCAACTTCCTGCTGGTCCAATGACTGTCTGCATTTTCCCCGAGTGAGACTGGGACAAACAGGGATTGGCTCTGGGAAAAGTAGTGCAGTTGGTATCAAAATGTGACACAAGCACCCTGGTGATCAAACGCCAGAGTTCAAGGTGGAAGCAATTATGACAAACTGATTAATAAAATGACCAAATAAAATCTGAATAAATTCCTGTGGTGATTGAGCAGTATTTTTTTTATTTTACTTTTTTCTTTCCTGTTATATCATAAAAAATGTTCAAATTATTGCTAAAATGAAATCTGAGTTATTTTATTACTTGTACAGTATACTATTAGTAGTTTATATATATATATATATATATATATATATATATATACACACAAACATATACATACACACACGCACACACAGTGAGGTCAATTAATATTTGATCAGCCTGTGATTTTGCAAGTTCTCTTACTTAGAAATCATGGAGGGTTCTACAATTTTCAGCATAGGTGCATTTCCACTGTGAGAGACAGAATCTAAAAAGAACAATCCGGAAATCACATTAACAATTTATTTGGGTAATACTCTGTGAAATAAGTATTTGATCACTTGCTTATCAGCCAGATTTCTGACCCTCAAACCTGTTATTTATATTCTATAAATAGTCCAGCTACACTCTGCTCATGATTCTAAAATAGTAGCACCTGTTCGAGGTCGTTAGCTGTCATAAAGACACCTGTGCACCCCACAATCAGCCAAAGTCCAAGTAGCAACATGGACAAAACCAAAGAGCTCTCAAAAGACACATGAGACAAAATTGTAGACCTTCGCAAAGCTGTAAAGGGCTACGGGGCAATTACTGAGCAGCTTGGTGGAAAAACAACAACTGTTGGAGCAATTGTCAGAAAATGGAAGAGGCAAATGATGACTGTCAATGTTCCCCGGACTGGGGCCCTACGGAAGATCTCTCCTCGTGGGGTATCAATGATGCTAAGAATGGTGAAGAATCAGCCCAGAACTACACGGGAGGAGCTGGTCAATGCCTAGAAGAGAGCTCAGCGACAGCCTCGAAACCTGACAGATCTAGAGAAGATGGAGGAGTGGGCCAGAATCCCTCCTGCAGTGTGTGCAAACCTGGTGAAGAACTACAGGAACCGTTTGACCTCTGGAATTGTTAACAAAGACTTCTGCACCAAATATTATTATTTTTTAATAAGTAATCAAATACTTATTTGACACAGTAACTCCCAAATAAATAAATAAAAAATTAATAAATAATAATAATACAATGTGATTTCTGGATTTTTCCTTTTAGATTCTGTCTCTCACAGTGGAAATTCACCTATGCTGAAAATTGTAGACCCCTCCATGAAGTAAGACCCCTCCAAATAAGAGAACTTGCAAAATCACAGGGTGATCAAATACTTATTGACCTCACTGTATAAATGTGTATATATACAAATGAATGCATATGTTTAAGCTATGTTATTTATATATATAAATATTTATATATACATATAAGATAAAATATAAGAATATTAATATAGAAATGTATATGCATGTTAATATTTTTAAGATATATACTGTATGTGTGTGCACATACACATTTCACATACATATATTATGTAAACAGAAACGTATTTTGAATGTGATTAATCATTTGACGGCATATTAATTATATGTATATGTTTCAGTCAGTTTCAGTCATTTTGACCCAAAAAAGGATTTCCTTTTTCCTGAAAATGCTAGATAACTTAATCACATTAGACCGATGTTGCTCATGCAGGTTATGTCAACTTCCCCAAAAATCTTTTTAGACTTTCAACTGATAGCTTTTGTACTTTTGGGGGGATTTTTTCCCTCCACCTTCTTACACACTTCCTGGCGTTTCGGTCAACAATAAACGGCTGACAAAAAAGCTACTTACAACTTCAAAATACATCCCCAAAATAGTAACAGTTTCATTTTTTAAGTTTCAAATTCCATCTAATATTTGTTATTTCAGCTTCATTCAAATCAACAAAAATAATTAGTAAAAGTTTTAGCTAATACTACCCACAGTAACAAAACACTGAACTAATTTAAACCAGTTTAAAACATCAGCTGACATAGCCAGAGCTCCAGACATGTACTAGGTCAAACAGGCAGAGTCCCATTCTGTTTGCTTCTGCTGTGATTACTGACCTGCTGTGTTGTTGCCAGGGTATTGATGCATAATAACTGCCCTAGAAACACTGTTTCTTGTTGCCACTGTCAATTCTTTTTCCATTCACACGCCGGAAGTATATTTAAATCAAGTTTTTAGACCGCTTTCTTACAAGCTGTGTCGAAGACATGCCTCACAACGTCTTAAAGTTAAATTTTATTAAAGAGATATATTACATTGGTGCGGAAACCAGGCACCTTGAGCAGGAATATCAAACATTGAGGCGATATTGTTTGAGATAATTCCAAAGAGAAACAGTAAATTATGAAGACAGTAGCCTCGGGCACATCCAGTGATTTACAGGAACGCATCAGATTCCAGTTTCAGTGTACAGAACCACTTTGTTTTGATAGATCGGTGGAAAACAAAATGATTAAATGAGGAAAAAAAATAAAATTTAAAATCAAAATGAACGTTTTTGCCCAGGCTAAACGTCAAGTAGTGGGAAACCGCTCCCATGTCCATTTGCACTCATGTATGACTTATCTACCAAGCAAAAGCAGACAAACATGTCCCTAACTACCACAATTATGTTACTGATGATCAACTGGCGATCACTGGTAGTGTTCTAATTTCTCTCAATCTATTAAATTACACGCGTAAGATGAGAAAAGAAAGCTTGTGAGCGCAGGTTGAGGTAATACACTGATCTGATCGTAGCCAAGGCAAGTGCTCTGAAACAGTGTTGAGAGGGAAGCTAATCGTCATCAGTCTTTGATCCACGGGATTCATGTCTGCAGCGAAGGAAGGGGAGAGCTCTTATGGTGATGTTTTATACCATCAACCTCTGGTGTCCGGGGGCCGTTCACGCCTCCACTCCTTCCAGCTCTGGGGGAAGAGGGTTCTTGGGGTGCTTGCTCTCAAAATGCTGCTTGAAGGTCTTGGGATCTGGCATTTGCGACTGTAAAACAGAAAGGATTCACGGTTTAGTTTATTATTTTATAGCTCAAGGAATCCAGGTCTGGCTTCGTTCTTCTGTGATACAAATACTACAGGAAAAATACAATCAGGAATTAGATTAAGCCAGGACTAAACCTATTTTAAGATTTCTCAGTGCAAGCTTTTTCCAGTTTAGACAGCTCTTAAAATTGATTGTAATCTAGGACTAGTCTTAAACCCTGTTCGGGAAACCGCCCCATTAAGTATATCAGAGTTGTCACAGTTTCTGCTTCTATTGATTAATTAAGAATAATAATTTCCAATATTATTTTTTCCTGCAAACATTCTGTTCATTTGACATTTCTGTTTCTTGCATTCCTTGGGGTTTTTATAAACATACCTCAACATAGCTATATATACGCACTGAGTATAAATTCAGTAAAACTAACTTCTTGATTATTAGCAATTATATAGCACATATTAATGCCTTATTCTGCATAATTTAAATCCCTTACATATTAAATATATAATATAAAGAGCATAAATATAAAAAATGTATATACATGTAAATATTTTCAACTGTATACTGTGTGTGTTTTTATATACAGTATCTCACAAAAGTGAGTACACCCCTCACATTTTTGTGAATATTTTATTATATCTTTTCAAGGGACAA
>JAUCMT010000043.1:3551040-3581403 GCA_032357475.1 Enteromius thamalakanensis | reverse complement strand
GGGTGTACTCACTTTTGTTGCCAGCAGTTCAGACATTAATGGCTGTGTGTTGAGTTATTTTAAGGGGACATCAACTTACACCATTATACAAGCTGTACACTGATTACTTTACATTCTATCAGAGATTCATATCTTTAGCGTTGTCTCTTGAAAATATATAATAAAATATTTACAAAAATGTGAGGGGTGTACTTACTTTTGTGAGATACTGTATATACACATAATAAACACATTAAGTAAACAAAAACATATTTTGGATGCGTGGACTGTTGCCTAGTGGTCCAAAGTTCTCTTTTCAAATGACAGCAAGCTCTGTATTTCATTTGGAAACCAAAGTCCTAGAGTCTGGAGGAAGTGTGGAGAAGCTCATGAAGTCCAGTATTAAGTTTCCCCAGTCTGTGATGATTTGGGATGCAGGGTCATTTGCTGGTGTTGGTCCATTGTGTTTTATGAAAACCAACGTCACTGCAACCATTTACCAAGACATTTTGGAGCACTTTATGCTTCCTTTTGTTGACCAGCTTTTTAAAGATGCTAATTTAAATTTCCAGCAGGATTTGGCCACACTGCCAAAAGCACCAAAAGTTGGTTAAATGACTTTGGTGTGCTTGACTGGCCAGCAAATTCACCAGACCTGAACTCCATAGAGAATCCATGGAGTATTGTCAAGAGGAAAATGAGAAACAAGAGACCAAAAAATGCAGATGAGCTGAAAGCTATTGTTAAAGAAACCTGGACTTCCATACTACTTCTTGTCTTAGGACAACTCTGATTAAATCGTGCGTAGCTCAACATTTGAAGTGGATTAAAAAAGTTAATCAAAGTTGTCCTTAGACAAATACAAATTTTAGTTTTAGGACAACCATAATGATAATTTTTGATCCACTTTTTAAATTATGACTATATATGCATCATGATTTTGTTTAAGTCAGTGTTAATCCAGTTTAATAACAATGACCATGTTGCCAAATTAGTGTCCTTATTCAACTCAAACAAGCTCTTTTCTCATTCATAGTGTCAGTGCAGTTAAATTGCATAAATTAACTGGCTTTTTCAAACCCTAACTAAGCAAGTGAGAGCGGACAGCAGCAGAGAGAAAACTCCAGTGAGAAATTCTGCTCAAATAAAAGGGTTACAGTCCGTCTGTGTTACTTCCCACACAAAACAGCTTGTGCTACCTAAAGTCTTTTATCATTCTATTAGAAAAAATGCTAGCAATTTGGAATCAATGCAATTAATTTCAGGTAACATTGTTTTGGCTTTTGAGAGAAGCTTTCATCAGTGTTTCATAATGTTGGAAGTGTTGTAATTATTTATGGTAAACATGATAAACCAGGAAACTAGGTGAGGTAAAATAAACCCTGCATGCGAGTAAACGCTTTCTTAATACCTTGCTTACATGACAGTGCAAAAATTCTTATTCAATGTAAAAAAATTCAAATGGAAACAATCCTAATTAATAACTGATTATAGGTAAAATAAGCACAATTATTAGTTTAGTCATTAATGTGCAGCTCTTAAATATAGATACAGTATTATAAAGGTGCAGCCACATTTACTATTGTCTATTATTTCAGTAGGAAGACTAAAGACTTCCCCACAACAGATTTCACAACAGGTTCAAGTTGGTCATATTAATTTACCACATTACCCAACAGAAAGCTGCTTGCGTTGATGACTTCTTTGTGACCTGTGCTTCATACATCAGTCATTACACGATTAACAATAGACAATTACTTTTTGCTAATGTGACCACAGCTTCAAGAAACTGAAAGCAAGTTGGGTTTTTTTCACCTTAAAATACACCAACTTCTAATGAAGAGAATGGCTTCTGTTTCTTTCCCACACTCCCCCCAAACGTAAATTTGGAGAGTGGATTGCTTTAACAGCAGCAACAACTGCATGTGTAAAGTTATTGATAGTTTTCATGTTACGTCACACCCTTGAAAGGGAAAAAAATGAAGTTTTGCTCCATTGACGACCAGTCATTTTTACGCTGTTTTCTTTAAGTAGTAATGTAGTAAAATTCAGTAAACACTTTATTGATGATGTATATTTTGTACAGGTCAGCAGATGAAGCCAGAATATAAACACAACGTGCAAAGTTTCCCTGTTTAGTGCTTTCCATAGAAAACCGTTATAAGGGAAACACTGAACTATTAACCAGATTACATTCACGTCCCGGCTTCATCTGCTTTCCTATGCTAACAATGCATCGTTAATACAGTGATATTTGATATTTAAATAATAATGTTTTAAATATATTTTGGCACTAAGTGTTTCTACAATGTTTTTGTCCTGCTGTTTAATGGAGCGGGAGCTTAATATAGATTGCAAATGTCCAAAACGTAAATTTTATTCACATAACTTTGGTTTATTGTTTTTAGAGGTGATCTAAATATCTGCGACTTTGAAACAGATGGTAAATTTACAGGCTTTTGCTGCAATTCTATTAATGTTTTGCCCTCCAGGACTTTGACTGAAGTATCTATTAGTGCTGTTAAATATATAATTTATGTATGTGTGCCGTGTATGCATTTATAACTACACACATACAATATATATTTAGAAAATATTAACACATACTTATTTATATTTGTATAATTTGTTATATATAAATTAGTGTTGTCAAACAATTAACCGCATCCAAAATAAGTTTTTGTTTAAATAATCAGTGTATTGTGTATGTTATGCATACATAAATACTCAGAGACACATACAGTATAAATATTGAAAATGTATTTACATGCATATATTTATATTATATTACAGATAAATACATTTAAAATATAAACACTTCTTACACACACTCACACACACAGGTATGTGCGTGTATTTATATATTCATAATAAATATACACAGTATACACACACATTATGTAAACAATACTTATTCTGAATGAGATTAATCGTTTGACAGCACTTGCAACTATCCATTGCAATTATGTCTTTGCCAATATCCTTCACTTAACTGAATGTTGCTCCACAGTCACAAAACTACAGGTAAAATGGGTTGCCAATATCAACTACTTTTCGACGGTACTTTTAGGATGTTATAAATCTCATGTGAGGCTCTCAGTTACAGTTAATTGGTAGAAGGTGTACTGACAAGTCAGATTTGTTACCTACTGTGAATAACTTTCATAGTCAGAAGCAAGTTGCAGCTTGAGAACAAAATTTCCCAACACATTCATTGCCTACACACACCCAATTATAAAATCAGGTTTGTATCGACAGCATGCCGGGAGAAAACATGGGTTCCTTTCTTCGGGCTGTGTTCAGAAAATGCCCAAAGTGAATACAATTAAGTTGAAAAAGCACAATATGTCATAAGCGGGTATTGAAACTTGGTTGAAAAGAACCTCTAAGGAAGATCTGCTGGGGTAAAAATAACCGGCTATAATTACCACTGACCCTGCAGACGCCACATGTGAACACCAGCGCCGCCTTCGCCGCGGTCTTCTGGTCATGGCCTTTGGATTTCTTGATCTCTGCCTGCTTCTTGGCGTTTTTCTGCTGAGACTGGATTTTCTGGTGTCCACGAGCCATGCTGTTGGATAAAGACAAACTGACGTCAACAACACACAGAGAGTGAAGTATGAGTCACACAGACAATGCACTTACATAATCACTATCAAAAACAGATAAGACAGAACCAACTCCAAAACATCATTATATCTAGCAACAAACCTTATTGTGTTAATAAAAATTCTGATAAAACTCCACTGGGACTGTGTCTTCTATTGAGGGCATATGAAGCTTTACTAACACTTAGTGTGTACACCATGTTCTGCCTTTGGCTCAGTTTAAAACAATAACAAAGTCGGGCAGCTGATGTTGTTGAACGATAAAGAAACCACTGAGTGATTAGAAGATACAAGCTACCCCATATAATATAATATCTACTGTTAACATCTATTTCAGCATGTTATATTTTCCAAATAAATAATAACATTAGGACACAATAAAGGTGTGTTTTAGGAGTCAATGTTAGCCGTTTGTGGGCTAGCTGTCAATGTATATTGAGGATTGTTAGCACATTAGCTCCACAGTTAGCACTATTTCACACTACACCATCGATGTATGTCGATAAGCAGAGTTTTAAAAGATGTCCAGGGGCTAAAAACGAAATATCAAATTAGTACGACCTCGCATGCTTTATTAGTGTACGTAGTAGTGAGAAAACATAATGGGTTTTGCTAACAACACCATATGGTTAGCCAGCTAGCATGCTAAGCACACTAACAAAAACAGATCTTTCTACACACCAGCATCCCTCTGCAAACCGCGTGAATACGGGCTGATAAAACACGACTATACGTTATTTTCTATCTAGAACTGAGCGTTTTGGGCATACCTGGCGAACAGATGAAGTCCGTTGGCAGCTCTGAGCTTGTTAAGTGTGGTCTCCCGCACGCTTCTGACAGCTGTGCTCTTCCCAGAGCGACTCTCCTGTAGTTCTTGCGCTGACCGCGACGGCGTCGAGCGCTAGAGTGCCGCAGGGGCCCGCGCGCTACAGCAGAGCAAGGTGCGTCCCAATTCGCATACTATTCTGCTACATGCTCTAAAGTATGTTCTTTATGATCTTCTTCAGATCGTTTAAACATATGGTCCCTATGTAATCTTTTAAATGCATTTTTTGGGGAGTAAACATTGTAAACATATTGTGTTTTTTTTATTTTTTGTTTTTTTTTCTTTCAATTTGACTATGGTGCTTTAGTTTTTGTATGCTGCTGTTTGGACTTCTTGGAATGTTAGTAAGAATTTTTCTTAATGTTGTTTCCTTGGTTTCTAGTATATTACCCTAAAGCAAAAGAAAACCAACTATGTAGGCCTAATTTATATTCACAAAAGAGTACATACAGTTAGGGTATATTAAAAGTATTTTTTTTTATGTCATAAACATTAATGTATTTTGCATTAACAAGTAATTTAATTAATTAATTAATTAATCAATTAATGTTATATTATGTTTACCTTAAAAAATAATCCCTTTTTCCTGTTTCTTTTAATGCATAGCTGTTTCTATTTTAAAATGAGTAAATTATTTATTTATTTAGTTTATTTCCCATTTGCATTTGTGAATAAATTAGTAAATTCACAATATACCAAATATTGAGTCTAGAATGCACTGCTGTCAATTTTTCTGGTTGATAATAATTCTTGCTTTTTCTCTTGGAAATTGCTTTAAATGTTTAACCTTGTATAATTTCCCCTCTCTGTTTTATGTTATGTTACTTACATGTAAAAAAAAAATCTATTTATTTTTTACTTTTGTCCTTGTCTTATTTTTTTTTAGATGTATTGTCCTCTGTTGTTCTTGATATTGTGTAGCTTTGTACTTGTTATGAAACATTTTGGCATTAATTAGAAAAAAAAAAAAAAAAAAAGCCCAAACAAAAAGTAAGGGGCGGCCAGTCAGAAACGCTCTCCACCTTTAAATAATTTTTTATGTTGTAGTACTTTTAAGTTACCAAGGCGTGTAAACAGCAGACCACATTTTAGATCGAAAATCAGATTTTTCGAACAACAACTAAGTAATCTAAGGACTGGATAATAAATTATATCACAATAACAGTAAGAAACAGTAAGAAAAACAATTTAATTAATTAACAAATTAACAAAACAATGAAGAAATACAGAGTAGAATAGAGTAATTATTTAAACCCATCATTCTGCCTGATAATTTTTATAGATTTTATAGAAAGCTATATCTATAGAAACGTTTGACTCAATAACTATAATTCAAGATGCTTATTCCAGTATGCATGAAAGTAATCGCTCTTTTCTGCCACACACTGGAATTAACAATTATTGCACCGCTTGTAATTATTGCTCTAATAATCATCCAAAACGTATAGCACTACCAGGTTCAATAAAAGCAGTTCAGTTTAGTCCATGAACCGTTTTTTGTATCTGACAAAGGTTTTTACAAAACAATAAATCAAATTAACATTAAATCTACATTTTAATAATTGGTTCAGTTCTATGTAAATTCCACCCCTCTGTTACGATACTTTTAACACATAAAGTCTATTTCTTGGCTCTATCAGTAGGTGGCAGTATTAATCTTCAATAACCTTTAGGCTTCTCTCATCTCATCAACTAAACTACAAGTTAATCATAAGAGAAAGTAAAAGCAGTTTTAAATCTGTAGTGAATGTATTGAATTTAAAGATTTCAAGCATCAACAAGAACACAAAAAAATACTAGTGTCGTGTGTAAATCCTCAGAGGCTTGAAGGCATGATGATGTCACGACTTTATTTTTCCTTCTGTTATAAATATGTCCCCACAGAAAGCTAAGGTTACTTGAATTTAGTGAAAGTAGAAGCAGCCGAGTTCACCTTTGAACAAATATCACTTGTGCATCAAGCAATGAATAAACGCAAACCCTTCCAGTTCCAACTCAAAGAAAGAAACGCTCAGAAGGAAATTCGTTATCCTTCCGTGCTGCGGCACGTCTGAATATGCAAAACACTCTCACTCGACTATAGCTCAAGGCCATGACTGCAAAATGTTAGTAAACACATGTACATGTCATGTTTTATTCTTTCTATGGGAAACCGAGAGAACCATATCCTGTTTCCTTTCACGTCACGAGAAAGAAGCTTCTTCACGAGGACATATGTCTGGACAAAAGTCCATGAGGAAATCAGTCATCCCAGCTGCTTTTAAAAAAACATATAACCTAGTGTTTGTCAGCTTTGTATCACACAGACCTTCTGCAGAACCTGATTTTGCTGAGCTCGATGTTTCTGGAACAACATTGTGATTAGCCAATCAGATTTAAAGAACCAGTTTATAGTTTTTGTGAAGTTTAGGCTTCTAATCAGTGTTTGGTGCTTGTACATCAGTGTCATTCATCTATAATGTCCTCTTATTTTAGGCATAACTCATGAAGGGGTTAGGTTTAGGTGTAGAGCTGTAGTCAAAACTAAAATGTTGGAATAAAATGTTGTTCCAGGGTCAACAAAATATGTTAACCCAGGAACACGTCGAACGCAGCAAAATCAGGACGTGCCACACTGTCCATCCTGATTTCGCCTGAATGGTGGGTGAAGTTTCGAGCGCTTGGGTGGAGATGTCCTGCCCCAGGGTTTCTGAAAGGAAATCTCCCAGGTGTCAGACCCTCAATAGCAACAGGAGAATTATATCAGTCTGTCCTTTGTCCTTGTAAAAAGAAGGATCTTCCTCCACAGACATCCCAGAAAATTCCCAATTTAAGACACTGTGTTTCTTTATTAAGCCATACTGGGGGTATAAACAGAATTAGTCACATCACAAAACAATCAGATAACATTACTTTTATGTTATGTTTCTAAACAAAATGTGATATATGCTCTTTAAATTTGCCTGGTGGTTGCTAGGGTGTTGCTATGTTAGGGTGGTTGTTGCTAGGGTGTTTTGTGTGGTTTGACTCTAACAAACTAAATCCTTTTCTCTTAACATATTGTAAACTCTTATAAATAAAGGTTCTTCTTTGGAACTTTTCACATTCATGAAATCTTTTTATTGCACAAAAGGTTCTTTGTATTGAAAAAAAGTTATTTTGATTATTAGTACATGTTGTTTACACTAAGAAAAGAGTAGGTTTTATATATTGGCATTTGATTCCATGAAGAACCTTTAATAGTCAAAGAGACTTCACGTTCATAATACATTCTTTATTTTGGAAAATGTTTTTAAGATTTTTTTTTAATGTTCTTCACATTTTAATATGGGAGTCTATTGAGTCTATGGGAGACGATGGGATTTTATCAACTATCAGGCTAAATATTTTTAACAGCACATGCTGACTAACGCACAAAAGGCAATGGGAACTAAAACTGGTTACTTTCTTCAAAATATCTTTCTCCTCAGACTGAACAGGTTTGGAACAACACGAGGGTAAGTAAATGATGACAGAAATTTTCATCCTTGGGTGAACTATCCCTTTAATATAATAAAGGGATAATAAAAGTAATAAGTAGCTATCTTCCTCGCTCTTAAGAACTCTGATCAAGTCTCGACAAAGCTGTGGTGAAATTCTTGTGTGTAAATGTGTTTTAATGCACACTAATTGCTTCTCTCAAAATGAAAGTTGCTCAGCACATCAAAACATCCTCAGATGTGGGGGAGGAACCCGAGCTTGACACAAGAGGAAGTTGTTTTGATCCATCTCGTCAGTCACTTCCTCTGTTTTTCACTGACATCCAACCATACTAAAAACAATATAATTCAACGGACAGGTTCCACGTTTACCATGACCGCAGAAGTACTGACAAATACACCAGTGACCCTTTTGACAAAAAACAAACAAACACTTAATTGCACTGAAGGCACACTTGTAGTGTATCTATAGTCTATATTTAAAAAATGTTCACCTGCAGATGATATATTAATGAAATAAAAGACCACTTACTTGACTTAAAGAGAGATCATTTCATGACTGCTTCTGTTCACACATAAGTACTCTTTTATAAAGAGCCCTTTTTAAATAATGTCAAACAAACATTAAAGTATGTTTTAATATTGTGTTGTGCCCACTTATGTTGACTTAAATACTAAGGCACATGTAAAAGTACATGATTATGAACTGTATAGTGTGCTTTTTATATAATAACTAAACCGCAACCTTATCTTTTAAAATGTGCAAAAGAACATATATTGAAATTATTGCTGTCAAGCGATTAATCATGATTAATTGCATCCAAAATAAAATGTTTTGTTTAGATATATTTTTGCGTACTGTGTATATTTATTAGCATATGTATAGAAAAATACAAACACATGCATGTATATATTTATATATATGTACATATGCTTATATATAGTATATATTTATAAAAAAATTATATAAATATATAAATATAAATATTTGAAAAATATATACAGTATGTGAATAAAACAAATACACAGTACACATACATATATTATGTAAACATAACGTTTTATTTTGGTTGCAATTAATCATTATTAATCGATTGACAGCAATAATTTAAATACATGATTTAAAAAAAGTTTATTTTAGTTAAATTTGTCAGTTTAGCATATTTAAATAGAAGCAATTCTGAAGATTAAGTCCTGCTTAAGTGGTTCCAAAACACTATTTGCATTTAATAAAAATTTTAATTAAACTAAAATCTAAAAGATTTTAACATTTTCTCAACTTTTTGTTGAGCTGGTTATAATTTTTCTTTACAGCCGACATTTAATTTGATTGCAATTAACAAGCAATTAAGTATCTGAACACATTACATTAAGTATGTTATAGCCTACTATATAAAAATAAAAGTGCTTTACGATGCCATAGAAGAACCTTTTTTGTCTAAATGGTGCAATAAAGAACCTTTATCATCTAAAGAATCTTTCTGTTTCTTCTATGGCATCGCTGTAAAAAAACTTTTAAGCTCCTTCATTTTTAAGAGTGTATATCTATTATATACAATTTCTTAAAAGATAGTGCACTTCTTTGTTCATAAGGTCGGTCAAAGCCAAACAAAACAATACAAAGAAAAACCCTTCATAAAACGTTATCGACTCGTTCTCCTGAGAGCTTCCTATGAAGTACAACCGAAGCGTGACATGCTGCCACCGATGCAAATGCCCACCAACAGCGCTGTGTAATACAGATTCATCATTGTTGACTGCAGAGCTGCAGACACAGGTTTATGGTGCTGATGCAAAGAGAACCATCCCCTTCACCCAACCTGTTCAGCAGCTTCCCACAGGAGAGGTTTGAAGTCAAGACATCCTAGCATGTGTAGAGAAAGCGCTGCTGTCCCTTTAAGGGCCACTGGAATGTGTATGTCCCCTCCACCACCTCCTAAAAAGAGCGCTGATTGCACACCTGTGCCGGAGCTGTCCGGGGCCTCCACCTACTGCATTCCTGCCCCTAGAATCCCACTAGAGCCCCACTGCATGCTGGGACGTACCTGCCAGACAGGCACACGGCAGCAGACGGGCAGGTCCTAACAGGCGTCCTGTTCCCATCTCAGAAATCCCTGGTATGCAGCATACCTCCCTGTCTTTCTCATCGCGGCCCTGCATGTGCTATCATAGGAATGCGATGGACAGAAAAAATTGTGACACCCTGCACACAATTCGTGCCTTAGCCTGCCTCACACTGTCAGGTTACAACTTCAGCTGTCAAAGCACTGATGTAGACACCAACAGCAAAGAGATATAGGCCTATCATTTAAAATACTATTAAAAGAGTACACATATTTAAAAAAAAATAATGTACTTAACAAACTTAACTGATACTTAATTGCATGTTATTTATTTAGTATTAACAAAAAAGTATTATAGTATAAATTAAATTACACACACACTTATATACATGCAGTATACATATATATATATATATATATATATATCAGTATAAAATACATACACAAACACACACACATATATATATATATTTGTATACCTTTTCATTCATCTTATTTTTTATTTTCTTATATTATATTATATTAATTAAACTTAAGATTGTTTTTGGACAAACTGGACTTTATTATTATTATTATTATTCATTTTTTCAATTTCAGAATTATTAACTTTAAACATGGTTAAAGTACTGCTGAATGTACTGAAAAAAATGTATGGTAAACTAAAATATACTTTGATGGTATATAATTAAACTTGTATGTCATGTACTTATATATGTCTAGAATGATAAAGTTGCGATTTAGTACGTTTTTACTTTTAAACATATTTGAACTAACTTAATATTGAATAACAAATTATAATCAAGTACTTTACATGTGTTTTACGTTAGTCAACACATCAAAAAAGTGCATCAAAAGATTTTTAAAACAATGACGTAAGTGTATTTACGTACACTTTCTTTAAGTACACTTAAGTGACCTTTTAAATATAGCCTACTTTTAACATTTGAATTCACTTATAGCACGCTGCTTCTTTTTTTCTTTAAGGGTGGGCCTGGGACGTTTAGACTTATTAAGTACAAACCAAATAGTAGCCTACCCTGATTTAAACTAGCAGAAGTTTCAATAGCGAGCCTTAGCTTTTGTTATGGGTTACAAAAGTCTGCATAAGTAGTCTTAAAGAAGCCCTGGCTGCTATAGGTTTTGCTTGTGTGTACATACAGTCTGTAATCCAGTCCTATTGTTGCGTTTTGGCTTTCTGTACATCCTGTCCTTTTACTGTGGGCAGTCCAGGCATGGTGAGACAGGCTTATTCGCAATGTTGCGGTTTTTTCTGCATTAGCCGTAAGCCTTCGGGCAAAGCTCGGAGAACACCATTTTGAGGACCCCACCTGTATTTATTTAGCAACTTCATTTGCACGCAGTAGTGAAAACACCAGGTGCTCTCAAAGTGAGATTAGTAAAGATGGGCTGTAATCACGAAGACATGCTAAACACTCATATCAAGATCAAAAACATGGTCTAAGTGGATCTACTGTGCTGCTTGATCTGACATTTTAGCTATTAAGCACATGCTAATATTGCCAACAGACATTTTATTTAGTGATGTTTGCCAAGCCGAGGTTCACTGTAATTATTGCTTATACTTAAGGTTAGTGATTTGAACCACCAAACCTATTAAACTTTGGCACATGAATCATCTTGCACCTTTGCGCTACAAACATAAACGATACCTCAAATAATATTAAAAACCCTTTAAAACTTTAGCAATTAGCATTTAGCATAGAAAAGCACTAGCAACTTTTTCATGGATGTGTACAGTTAAGACTATATTGCAGTGTAGTAGCTAAGCTATAGGTCAAAAATACTAAATAAATTTTGGTCATTGAAATCCTGTAATTTTTATTTGATTTTGAGTATTAGTTATGTTGTTGTGTTTTTGTTATTTTTGTTATAATTTTTCATTAAATATTAATTTAGTTTTACTTTTTTTTATTGCAGTTTTCATTTTCACGATTTTAGGGTGACCATGACCTATAAGTTCAGTTTTTGTAATTTTGTCATGTGCTTTTGTGATTTTTATTACTATTTATTATTATCTGCTATATTCATTATCTAATACTTATTATATATTTTAAGCTTATTTATTATAATATTTTTAAGCTGAACAAATGTCCTTGTTTTCCTATCCTGGACATTTGTTGTCCTGTAATTTTTTTTATTTTATTTTTTTTAACATTTTTTTATATTTATTAAGCTTTACTTTCAATTTATTTAACTTCTTTCAGTTTATATTTCAGTAATTTCAAAGTGACCAAACATCCTAGTTTTCCCAGACATATCCTGGAAACATGTCCTGAAACTTGAACATGTGCTTTTGTAATTTTATTTGTTTTTGAAATATTTATTTAGCTTTATATATATATATATGTATGTGTGTGTGTGTGTGTGTGTGTCTTTTGATTGAGAAAATAATTGTTCTGTGTATATATATATAATCTATTTAGACAATAGGTACAGTAAATAATAATTATAATAATAATAATAAAACAGTATACAATAAGTACAGTAAATAGTAATAACAACAGTAGAATAGTGCAAATAGATAAAATAAAATACAATACCATAACTATTAGTGCAAGTGGTTCTGAAAAGTGACAGATTTTATATTATCAAAGAAAATATAAAGATAATAAAAAATATTAGTGAAATAATAATATAGAAATAGTATTAAAATATCATTATATACTGTAAATATGAAATATACCTTCATAAAGTTCAGTCTAATAACAGCTGAGAAATACCATTATCACATCCCTTTGAGAAAGTCCTGCATGTAAATAACAAAGAAAGAAGCCAAACTTTGCTTCATTGTCCTAATGTACAGTCAGGAGTCTCAGCAGTCATCCAGATAGCATGAGGTCAGGCCAGGGGTCTTCAGAGAGGGCAGAGCGTGGAGATGTTATCAGACTCATTCGGGCCCCACTGCTCCAGTCCCTGTCTGACCCCCTCTCCTAAAGCAGGGAGTCATTGTCTCTGACCCAGGCTTTTTATTGCTTCTCTTGAATGGCTGAGCTATGCTCAAAACAAAGGCCTGTGTTTGCTTGCCCAAGGTGTCAATCTTCAAACTCCCTCACAATGGATGCCCAGTGTTTACACTCCAGCGAACTGAGGTTTACCAAAGCTAACGCAAATTGGTTTGTTTAGAAGGGGTAATGGCAAACATTACATTCTCTCACAATAGGTTCATTAAGGTGACAATAACCATAGGTAAACAAGTTATTATGCTCTTCATATAGTGCCCCACTATCATGATCTCAGAAACATTGAGCAGGCTATATTGTGCATTTCAACAAAGAAAAGGTACGTTTAGAATAATTTTAGATGTACGCTCACCAAGGCTTCATTCAAAAAATGCAATAAAAACATTATTATTGTGAAATATTATTGCGATTTAAATGAACTGTTTGCTATGTGAATATCTTTTAAAATGTAATTCATTTTTGTGATCAAAGCTGAATTTTCAGCATCAGTCTTCAGTGTCACATGATCCTTCAGAAATCATTTTAATACGATGATTCACTGCTCAATAAAAGAAAAAGAAACTAATTAAGAGTGCATCAATTGTTTAAATTTGACAGGAAAGACATTTATGATGTTATATGAATCAAAAATACGAAGCAACACAACTGTTTTCAACATTAGAAATAATAAAAACATGTTTTGATCAGTAATCAGCTTATTATTGTTTTTCTTCAGTAAAAGTAATCACCCTTTTTCTCAGAATCTACACAATTCAATGCATTATACATGTCTTTGTCACATGTGTGACATGATACTATATTTTTAAATGTTTTATGTTAGAAAATATTATAATAGAATCGAAAACATATGAGCATTAGTGAACAGCACTAATAATATTTAGGTAATACAATATCCCTCCTCACATCATCTTTGGTTTCAATGTTGCAAACTCTCTGTTGTGTTTGTAGTATGAGTAGTTTCTTATTTCCCAGGTTTTGTCATCGAGTGATGTCACTGTGTCTCTACATGTTTACACTAGACCCTTTGGAACAAAAATGTCCTGAAGATAACGTCGCTCTGATAATTTTTTCTCACATAAAAATTGCAACTAACTTTTTAAGAAACTAATATTGACTGACTAGTATTTGACTTCTGGGCATGTCAGGTCTTGATGATTTGAATTTCTGAAGAATCATAATAGGATGTGTGTTATCTATTAATGGTCTCACCAACTGTAAACCTGTGAACCACTCATAATAATATTAACATGCAAATCAAAGCAAAATGTATTTTATTGTGAATTGAAAACCTTTTTGAACTCCTTCCTTTCTGTGTGAGTCCATTATCATTGCACCTGAATAATAGGCTAATAATCCCTTTTGTGGTTGAGAGAAGATCCACAACTGTCTGAATGAGACACATCCAATATTCAGCCATTATTTTATAATACTTTTTTGGCCCCTCTCAGTTCTAAAATGATTATGGTTTCGTACTAAACACTAAGGTTTTAGTCTTCATAGACAGCAAAAAACAAAACAAAACAAAAACGTAAATAACAAACAACTTTCCAGAGATTACAAATAGGCTTTCTCTGCCCTTCATTTGAAGTACAAATCTACGGCTGTACAGGTGAGGAGGGTTTTCTGAAACGCTAGCCAATCAGTGAGCGTCATTTTCGAACCCCGACCAATCAGAGCGCCGATCCGCCTCTACTTGAACCTAAATACTTTACACAGAAAAAAAGCCGTCAAAGTTTACCTATACGTCTATACGTAAACAATAGAAAGAATAAAATTAGATTTAATATCTTGTCGTTTAAAAATAAAAGATATAGATTTTTTTTGTACATTTATAAATCACAGATTGAAATCTTCGGGAAGGACGGGACGGGGGTGCTCAGGTGTTTCCTACCTGCTCCTTCAGCCCTTGAGAAATAAGCAGAGAGGGAAAAGTCGATTTACCTGTAGCCCAGGTTCTGGCATCTCTCACTCGCGCTCTGTCTTCTGTTACCTGCACCGACTTGAAAGTCCAGTTTCACAAGGAAGAACCGCGGAGGAAGAGAAATATGTCACAGGAGACAGACAGGTAAGAGCCAGGACTGCGACACAATCTTCCATTACCTCAACAACACAAGTATCGGAACGTCACCGATTGCCATTCTGCATTTGTACTTTCAGAAAAGTAATACTTTCTCTAAATTCTTAAGAACGAATTTTATGGTCGCAATAATTACAGTAGCGGCGAATAATGTTATACCGGTTTCGTCTGGTTTATCGTTGTATTTGTTGATAAATACCACCGCACGAGGAGAGTTTTTTGCGGTCAAAACGCCATTTTTCACGGAGGAAACACCTTGAATTTAAGCTACTTGGAATTGATTCCTATTCATTTGCACATCAGAGAAAAGCCTTATTTGCTACATGGCATGCTTTTACTAAAAATAAATATTTTATTTATTGATTTTTGTGCTGTTTTATTTCGTTATTGTTTTATGTGTAGATTGTTGACGATCACCTTAACGTAAAAGCGTCACAATGTTACGTTTTTGTTTTAGTTTTAGTATAGGCAACTCAGTTTTTCTTATGAAAGTTTTGAAAAGATTGTTTTAGGTCGATTGTTTTAATCGGATCGACTGTGCCCTTCATAGTTACAACCAGTTTATTTATGTATGTGATGATTCAAACACATTTTTGTTTATAAAATAGTCAAGGTAAAGGAACGGAATTGCTATCTCTTAAGTGTTGTTGGTCATAATTTGAGTCTTGCACCTCTCAGACATTTAATTTCTATGTGTGTCAAAGAGTTACATACTTAATTAATGTGTTATTCCAATTAAATAGGGTAAAAGCAGATTGTGAAAAAAATCTTACAATTCTCACACTAAACTAGCAGTAAATACTTAATCTCTATACAGAAATATTAAACATAGCAATTGTAATTAACTAAAATTGTAATGAATTAAAATTATTTTGCTCCTTTGTTACCCCAACATAATTTGCCTTGTTACCTTGTTTTACTCTGACTGCATTCCAAATAACAAAAAAGATTTCTAAGGACACTATTCAATGTCATCCCATATACTGATTTTTAAAAAATATTCATGACGTTAAAGATAAACAAGCTCAATTGTCCCACAATAGTCTACCCATTCTTCTAGTGAAAGAGCTCATAGGAGTACATGCGTGTGTACATCTCGTGTGATGATTGTGTTTTGTCAAAAGTCAAACTTGAACAATTAAACTTTTAGAATATTTTCAGCAAACTAAAGTGAAACCAACACAGATCTGCAGTTTTGAAACATACACGCTTGTAGCAAAAAATGTTAAATTGTGTCAAATAATTGACCACTTACTTTATAACCGATTAATAACAGATAAATTATAGTAATGGAATCAAAGTCAAAGGGATACATCTGAATTTCATTTTTTAATTCTCTGTTTTTAGTTCAAAATGCCATTTTCAATAGATTATGAATCTGCTGAGTTCTACATTTCCTTCTGCACCAGTTCTGAGGAGGGCATGATCAATGATCAACCCAATAATAAAAAAATAATTAAAACAAACAAATTTTTTAAAATAAAATTAACCAAACAAATGTCCATAAATCCAAGTTAACACAGACAAGAAACATCCTATATGAAAAATAAAATAAAATGTAAAAAAAATAGCATTAATTAGCATTTAAGATGAATTTAAATAATCATTCAAAATAATCATTCAATAAACGTGTTCTATGTTTATTTACATAATATTTTATAATTCTTGTGTTATTAATTTTTTTATTGTTATTTTTATTTGATTGCATATTTCTTTTGTATTGCAAAAAAAACAAAAACATTTTGTGGCCACAGTACATAGCTGAATATCATGTCCATGATTCCAAAGAATGAAAACAGCCAGATATAGATTTAATATCATGTGATATCAAATAAGTAGACCTGAGCCAGCATTAGTACTTCCTCATGTCATGTGTCACTCCATTGTAGCTGAAGTTGTCTGTCAGGCAGTAAAATGCAGAAGGTCTTCTGTCAGTGTTGGATTGGTTAAATATGCTTGACATCAACGCATGATGCATCACACTCACAAAAGGTTCAGTGTGCAGGTTTGTTTTCATCTATATGCAAAATAGCGCTTTTACATGGAGCTTTATCAGCGGGATCATTTATGTCTGTATTTCTGCTAGCGCTGATGTATGTTTTGTGTGTGTCTCCCAGTAAAAGGCTGGTTGTAGTGGTGCCCAATGAGCCGTCTTTCCACCCACGCCGGGCCTACACCAGTGAGGACGAGGCCTGGAGGTCTTATCTTGAAAATCCTCTTACTGCGGCCACAAAGGCTATGATGAGCATCAACGGAGATGAAGACAGTGCTGCCGCCCTGGGGCTCCTCTATGAGTACTACAAGGTCAGGAACATCAATTAAATCTCAATTCTGTTTCTTACTCCTTCCCCCACCCCTACCCCTTCCCCTTTTAGCAATATTCCCCTATGACTTGGGACACCACTACTACAAAGTCACACATCATTATACTTTATCTAGCTCCTACAATACACACACCTGCTGGTCCCATTCAATATTAATATAGCTTATTAATGCGCTACATACAGTTTGAATACTGAATCGCATCATTGTATTTTCCAAGAGGAACAAGAGGATAAAATCGCTGTTTTTGCAACAACCTCTCTCTCTCTCTCTCTTTCACAAATTGGCAATATTTTAAAAGAGGGTTTAGTGAATGTCTATCACCCTGATCAGACATGAGGATAATTTGTGGCATTATCATGCAGTCAGTAATGTTACTGGTTTAATGTTCGCCCGTAGAGATTTTTTGCAAACATTTTTTGAATAACATAATCGTATTTTGAACACATGATTAAATATAACATAAAACAATTGATTACTTTTCGTTAAAATCAGCAGGGCTATGCTGAATGCCCCTTCGTTTGAAGTGTGATCCTGAGAAATCTTTGTTAAAAGGGCTCTCTGGCCCTTCCCCTTACCTTTACCCCTCAAGACACCCCTACTCTTCACTAGAACGCATAAAATGGAGGGGTAAGGGAAAGGGCTAAGGGATAGAAATGGGATTGGGTCTTAACGGTCTTAAATCATGTGTTCATGTCACTTAATCATTCATTAATCTTAATAGTGTTAAAAAAACGTTTTTCTTGTTATTTGGTGGAACACAAAAAGAGAAGTTCAGCAGAATGTCTAAGCTTCTCTTTTCCATGCAATGAAAGTGGATAGTAACTGGGCTTATAGTATCAAGTTCAGAAAAAAAAGGAAAGCACAATATTGTCAAAAAAGATCTATGCATTTTAACTGCAACTACAAAAAGTTTTAACATAAACATATGAACTAAAAAAAATTTAGTCACGCATAATTGAATTGCATAAGATTGAGAATGAAGTAGTAGCACCATGTGTTTTTCATTAATAATCCTATTTATTACATGTAAACTTACATTACATTTTGCTTATTCACAGTTCCGACTTTTTCACTTGAATTTTAATGAACACATTTTGAAATGCAGTTGAATGCATCTTGAAAATATGATTAAATAAAATCAAATGAATGCAAAAACGTAAATACTTAAGAATAATAAACTATGCCATGACTATTTTAATTCATATGAATTAATTAATTTAATTCATCCAGTTTATCCTTCTAATAATTAATTTTTATTAAGAGGCAAGTTTTTGATAATGATAACAGTTTTCAAATAAATAATACCAAATAAATTATAAGCCGAAACATACAATAGGATACATACAAAAATTAGGCTGATCCGATATGAAAGTAACATGGCGGAAGACAATCAGGAAGTCCTCCATTCAAGCTGTTATGAGTGAAGCAGTGCTTTTGATTATCTTCCACAGGTGCCCAGAGATAAGAGAGTTTTGCCCCTCAGTAAAGTGGTTGAAGTTTCAGAGGAGCCAGAAAAGAGGTCAGTGAAACGATTAAAGCAGTGGTGAACACAGAGTTGAACAAATTGACTTATTTCAGGGTTTTTTTTTTGGGCTGCCTCAGAAACACTTCAGTGGGAAACAGCAGTCAGATGGAGCCGGAGCCAGTGGATAATCGCGTCCAGGTCCTGAAATCGGTGCCTGTTAATCTGTCGCTCAACATGGATCACCAAGACACCAAACGGGAGCAGGACAGCGTGTCTGCGGTAGAGAGCGGGAATGCTGCGGTGGTGAAGGCTGAACTGTTCGCCCCTGTTTTCATGGGTTCGGGGGTTCACTACAGGGCTGAGGGAGAGGAGCCGATGCGGGTCATCTGTGAACAGGCCCACTCGTTTGACACATCGGCCGTGTGTCACAGTGGATACGGGAAGGATGACCATCGGAGTAGCCCAGATAGCACTTATGAGGAAGACAGCAATGAAGTGAGAGCAGTTTGATATTTGGTGCTTATGAAACATTCATTATAAAACTGGGATTTAATCAATGGCTTGTTGTTTCTTCGATGCAGAAGTACCGGTCATCATCGCTTGGCGCTGATGACTTCATATTTGACCAGTCAGAGATGTTGTAAGTGTTTGTTTGTGAGTTAATGAGGAAATAACGTACACTACCAGTCAAATGTTTTTAAACAGCAAGATTGTTAAAGTTTTTTTAATAACATGTATTTGATAGAAAAAGTAGGCTAAACATTTAGAAATATTAACATTTATAATTTATTAATTTGTAATTTATTCCTATGATTTCAAGGCTGAATATTTATAATTACTCTAGTCACATCATACTTCAGAAATCATTCAAATATTTAGATTTTTTTGTTCAAATACATTTATTATTGATATGCTGAAAACTGAGTATCAGTTGTATCAATTTAAAGCTTCCTTGTTAAATAAAAGTATTAATTTCTATAATCTCTTCTTCCCCCTCCAAAACAAATGCTGATATTCGATTTTTTGTTCATCAAAGTATCCTAAAAAAAATAATATAATAATAAAAATAATAATAATGCATTTTCTTAAAGAGCAAATCAGTGTAATAAAATTTTCTGAAGGATCATGTGACATGAAGACTGGAGTAATGATGCCTAAAGTCAGCTTTGAATGAAAAAAAAAATTTAAATATATATTTCAAAATATAAAGCAGTTATTTTTACATAGTAAAATATTTCACAATATTACAGCACTTTACAATACTTTTACAGTATTTCGTATCAAATAAATGAGCAGATGTGAGTTCTTTAAAAAACATTTAAAATCTTAATGTTCAAAAGCTTTTTGACAGTATGCCATTAGGCTTGTAATGTTAAGTTGAATCAAATACCTGAAAAACACGGTAATGTTGTTCAACAGAGACACCTTCCAGTACACACTCGAGGCCAGCAGGTCGTTGCGGCAGAAGCAGGGTGAAGGGCCTATGACCTACCTGAACAAAGGCCAGTTTTATGCTATTACACTGAATGAGTCAAGTGCCAATAAACGCCTTCGACATCCCATCAGCAAAGTGAGGGTGAGTGTGTAGACCTGCCTTCTTCTTACCGGATAAACAAAGGAGCTGACGTTGTCATGTCACTGAATTTGGAAGTTTGATTAATAATAGCATGCGTAATTCCTTTCTGTTAAATATGTTAAGTGATGTTTTTCATCTCTAAATGATAGTTTAAACGTTTGCTGTCAGTAGGATTTAAAAATAATGATAATTATTTTATTCAGTATTCAATTATTCGGAAGTGACAGTAAAGTCTTCTGTATTTAAAAGTTTTCTATTTAAAATAAATGCTGTTCTTTGAATATCCTGTTCCTCAAATAATCTGAAAAAAAAGTATCAGGAATAAATTACTTTATAAAATCACAGTGGAGGAGGGGCGGGACTAATTCCACACTGTCGCATATTACTACAACTAAACAGCAATGGAGGAGACGTTAACATTCCTTGTCTTTAAAGTGTTCATGTCTGTACCAGATGGGATTCCCAGACTACTATGAATATCGCTTAAAAAATTATTCTTGTAGTATTTAATTCACAATGCATCTGATCTGCCACATTATTCCACATCTTAGCTAGAGTGTCTGGTGTTTTGAGCTGTCAAAAATGTTTTGGAGGACACACAGCCTAATGTTTGACTGCATCTTCCATTCTTGTTATGGTAATAAGAACGCTGGTCAGCTCATGGTGGTTTAGAACAAGCGTGAAGTAATTAAGTGGACTGTGATAACCTCTGTTAACCTCCTTTCTCTTATTTCCTCTATCAGAGTGTCATTATGGTTGTATTCAGTGAAGATAAGAACCGCGATGAGCAGCTCAAGTACTGGAAGTATTGGCACTCTCGCCAGCACACGGCAAAGCAGAGGGTTCTGGACATCGGTGAGGTTTCCTCTCCATTACTGAGCTTAAAGTTTATGCTTGATCTTAGCCCAGTTCGTTTAACCCAGGGGGGTCTAATCCTGCATACAAACTATTAGAAAATAACAGGCAGATCTTTTAGAGCAGGCTTTGAAACGAAGCCTACGGAAAGTTAGTCCTGCTCTAACACACTTGCCTGGAAGTTTCTAGTAATCCTTTTATTAGCTAGTTTGGGCTTGTTTAATAAGGATTGGAGCTAGACTCTGCAGGACAGTGGCCAACTAGTGAAGGACTGGACAGTCCTGCGTTAAACATGCTATAAATTTATCAGCAGCCAGATTGTCTTCAAACTGTTGCCCCCTCATGACAGCAGTTGACGTGAAAGAAAATATTTTTGTAAAAGCAATTATGTTCTTGTAATTATGTAGATCATGAACCAAGCTACTACTCAACATACTTTGGTCTGAGTCACCCTATGTCAAAAGCACTTTTTGTCTTTAAAATGGTTGTGCATCCACTGCTAGTTTGAAGACTGATGGTGCCTTACATCCCAGAAGCCCTCGGGGCTCTCAGGAGATTGGTTCCTCTTGGTTTCCCTCTATTCAGCTAATGGGTACTAGGTTGTTCATGGCTATACGCACAGTTTATACACAAATTAACGAAAGGGTTTACGCTGAGATTTTATTCTAGAAACAGGGGCCAGCTGCATAAACAACATAGTAACTAAAGTAACTAAAGTTTACCAAGGGGTAGTTAACTTTTCAGGTTCAAATTAGAAAAATCTGTGTTTTGTCCAAACTGACTTTAAAAAGTTATTACTACAAATTTATGTGCTTTATAAAAATACCTTTAGCTTAAATATACTTAGCATTTTAAATATATAACTTTTTTAATACTTACTTACTTTTTTAAGTCTTAAAGAAAAAAAAAGATGTCTAACTTTTAAGACTACTTTTATTCAACCGGCCACAGATATTTTTACAGAGGTTATTGTGACATTTGGACAGATTTTCTTCCTAATTGAATGGTGTTAATTAGTTTATTATTCCTCTAGAACCCAAAAACTAAAGCCATTTAACTTTTTTTGAATATAAAATTCTAAAACAATAAAACAATCTTCATGTGCAAAGAGTCAGAAAACAACTGGCTTCCAATAAAATACAGCTACTGAGCATTACTGTGTGCAGAGCGTTAGTAAATAGAATTTAAATAGAGTACAAGTAAAAAAAATGTTTTACTAGACGTTATTTAACACATTAACAATGTAAACAAAGAATGTAACACTTAAAACTGGAAAATTCAACTATAATAAATATATTATTATATATATTATTAATATTTTAGCTTGTCTTTGTGACACAGAGTTTCATAGTTTTTACTCAAGGGCTTTCTTTGTGCTTACACAAATGCACGCATGCATGCATATAAATGCGTGCACACGCACACGCACACACAAAATGCATGTGCTAAGATGCGGGTGTAAAAAAGTTTTGCTTCCTCCTCCCACGTTTTTTTTTTTCAACTGATCCTAGTTGCCTCTTCTGGTATACAGTAGTCAACATTCGAAGTGGATCAAAACCTTTCATGAAAGTTGTCCTGAGACAATAATAGGTATTGTTTTTGATATTAGGACAACTTTGATGAAAGATTTTGATCCACTTCGAATGTTGAGTACTGTATACTCCTTCTTCGGCATGTGTTTGTTTTTTAACGATTCTTTTGTACTGCAAACTCTATATCCTGTTGTATTCTTTGCTCAAATTCTTACTTTTTTTAGCTTTCCAAAAGCTGCCATGCTTTTTGCTTAGGGAAATCAGGAAATGACCATAATAAGCCATATATTGCCAAAAAAGAATGTTTTTGCCCAGGAGAAATTTTTAAAGATATTTTCATTATGCAAATAGTTGCAAGCTTTATTACAGTGTTTGTCCCATTGGAGCAAGTTGGGGTAAAGTAAGGTGGAATGGTGTTAGGAGATTATTCTCCAGCTCCATGAGTCACCCCACCTGGGATTTGAACTTGTGACTTTCAGATCACTAGCCCAGCTTCTGATTCAAGTTAAATGAGAGGGAAAAAAACCATACAGGTCCAAATAGTTGGAGTCCACCTGGCATGGGGCAGCTATGAGTCCAAACAATTCATGTCTTATTCTCAGTCTTGTCACACCTTGAGAAAACAGTCATCCTGAGCCTGTTTCTTCTTGTCCTTTCCTCATCTCCAGTAATCAGACGCTCTGCTATGCCCTTTGTCAAGATTTGCCCCCGAGACTTTCACAGCCTGGGAGCACCCCGAGGGAATATCTGAATCTTGATGGTAGCTATCGTTGTCTTAAACCCTGCTCTCTTAGATGGGCCAAAAATAGAGCAATGTTTTGTTGATACACTTCTTTGCAAAGAAAGTGACGGTAGATTGTTGGAGTGGACAGACCTTTGGGCACATGGTATACGGCAGTATGCTGAAGCCAGGTAGAGGAGACAGTGACTGAAACCTGACACCTTCACAGTTGGGATTTGAATAGCAGTTGAGGCGGGATTGTTCCTCAGGCTTGGGGCCATGTCACTAGAGCTGGGATTTGAATGGGGCTATTTAACGGGGGGAGCTTGCTTACGGGCATCGTCGGGCGTGCTTGGTAAACCACCCAAAGGAGATCTATTGGGAAGGGTTTCGGCCTTTCTAATCCCCAAGTTACCCCAAAGTAAGACAGGTGTTGGGTTTACTTCAATGAACGCCCCTTTAATAACAGCTTATTTAATTACAAAGAACTTCGGAACTGAAGAAAGAGAGTCTAATTAGCATAGGAAGTGGCCACTAAAAATGTGGATGCTGTTAGTGAGCTACTGCATGACATACGATCACTTACATTTTTTTCTGATAAGAGTGAAAACAACCTAAAATATGCTCATTTGAAACTGTAAAGGGTTTTACTTTTATATCAATATCAATGAAGGTTGTACTTTTGTGAAATAAAGAAAACAAAAAGGATGCACGTTCTACCATAATTTGGCAAGTTTTTTGTTTGTTTGTATATTTATTTATAATTTTCCTGATGACAGTTGATTGGTTTATATACTATAAACACTTTTTCCCCATTAAAAATAAAAAATATATTTCATCGTTTAAATCCAGCTTGTTTTTCCTCTGTATCTGTAAATGTTATGGGTCTGATTTCCAGTGTCATTCGCATCCAGCTGTTTTTGAGCTATACAAAACAGCTTGTTTTGCTCCTTAATATTGCAAATTGATTAAATTGATGATTATGTTAATTATGAACACACTGGCAAACAGTTTTATTATTTATTGCACATTTTTCTCGTTATTTTTCCACAGTCTTGTCTATAGGCTGAGGACTTAAAGATAAGGTGGATAGGCTTCTGTAATAGCACTGTAATTTTCAAACATACTTTATTTATTCATTACCTGGAGATGACTTAAAAACACCCACTTAAACCATATATTGTTGCAATCATAAAAACATTTCTGCTTTTTATTCAGCTTGGTTATTGTGGTAGCTGGATGACTTTGTACAGAATTCCTGGCATGTCAGTAGTTGTTACTTCTCTTTCTGCTCAGTAATCTTCACTATCTTGTCTATCTTTGCATTTACATCTAAATTTATTCCCACTGGCCATTACAAACCACTAAGTGAACACACTTGCCTGAAAATGTGTAGGGGCGAATGCATGTTTTTTAAAAGCATGTATTCTACAAACTATTAATTGACTATTAGACTAACAGACTTTTAGCCTGGTGGACATCAAAACAGACACTTTGAAAGTACCAGTCAAGTATGTAAAGTTAACAGCCGTAGCTAAACTAGCATAGACAGACTGACTCCAGCCATCGAAGCTGTTATGAGATCACCCGTCCTTAACGCAAATCTTTAAAGTAATGGCGTTCAGGCAGAATCACAGACATGTTTTAAGTGTGAGTGGTCATAAATGGCCTATCAAGCGGTGACTAAAAAAGCAAATGTTTGTTTACATAAACAGATAAGAGTTATCTAATGTGGAAGGTTGCTGTTTTATGTACACTCAGCTTATCAGTCTCAAAACCGCTTGCATTGGCAGACAGTTTTAATGTCGCCATTCTCCGACCCACGCCATAACTGTTTGTGCATTTCTCCTAAAATTGAATTAAACGCCATATAAACTGTACATGTCTTTACCCCTGCAAGTTCGCAAACTGACTTTTCCTGTTCTCTCTACAGCTGACTACAAAGAGAGCTTCAACACAATTGGAAATATTGAAGAAATCGCTTACAACGCCGTGTCCTTTACCTGGGACGTGAATGAGGAGGCCAAAGTAAGTCATCCAGCACTAAGACTGCGTGCTCACATTTCTGACGTGGCACTTCAAATTTACAGTTAGTTTACAGTTCTCCAGTGTGTTTTGGGCTTATGGACATCCTGCTTGCATTAATGGTCATCGTGGATGATGAAGTAGCAGGTGTTCAGGAGGTTCCATTTCTATGGGAGCCCGTTTTCACCACTGAATTAAAAATAGAAAAGATAATCGCGACTTTTCATCTCACAGTTCGAACTTTTTTCTCGCCATTGCAATTTTATATCTTGCTATTCTGACTTTTTTGATATAAATTCATCATTTTGAGATATTAAGTCACAATTGCATGATATAAAGACAATTGTTGTGTGATATAATCTCAAAATTGCTAGTTATAAGTCAGAATTCTGAGTTTATATCATAACTTTTTTTGCAAGTTGCTAGTTTAAAATCAGAATTGTGAAATAAAAAGTCATGGTAACTTATTTTAAAGAAATATATTCAGTGGTGGAAACAAGCTTCTGTTGTTTTCAGTTCAACTACACCAGTGCATCTATGTTTTTTTCTTTCTTTCAGATGCACTACCACCTTTGTGTGCGATACACAAAATGCTATTGAGACACAGGGTGGAGTGTTACGATATCTGATATGTGTATTTTACATGCCTGTTGTTGAACATGCCCCGAGAGCCTTGTATAGTCTGATACCCTCGTGCATCTTCCCCAGTCCAGTCTATTAATTTAAACCTTTATTTTCTCCTGGGTTTTGGGTTTCTTCTGTGTGCTATCGAGAATATGAAATAGCCTAGGTCTGTGTACCAAACGCACACAAACCCGAGTCCAGATCCTCCCAGCCTCACAGGTAGAGTCCTGCCCTCCTATTGTGGCTCTTCTGATGCAATACAGCTCAGTTCAAACACTCACCTCTGAAGTGTATTCAACTAAAGCGCTCTACGCAAACATTTGCTTTTTATCGGGCCAATTCATTCTGGTAAAACCTATTAATGTGGACTGTGTGATGTCTCAATGCAGCCGCCCTTGGAAGGATATTTAAGTGTTTTTTTTTTGGTCCAAGCTCATGTAAAAGCATGCATCGGTGTGTGAAAATGCACTCGGTTTGATCTGATAAGCATCTCATACTCTGACCTAACATACTCTTGACTTTTATTACAATTCCCTTCAAAGCTCTTCTCATCAGGCTGGAGTGAGGGAAGCCATAAACTGAGTCGCCATGAGCCATTGATCTGTGAGGTGGAAATTACATCCTTGTTGCAGTGTTGAAGGGCTCCGTATATTTTACAAGAGCTGTACGAATCATTTTGGCTTTGAGCCTACAATGCGTGTACACTATAGTTGAAAACTTTCAAGATTTGTTATGCTTCTGAAAGACTCTTGTGCTGCTTGAGGCTGCATTCATTTATTCAAAGA
This sequence comes from Enteromius thamalakanensis, assembly GCA_032357475.1. Taxonomy (NCBI): domain Eukaryota; kingdom Metazoa; phylum Chordata; class Actinopteri; order Cypriniformes; family Cyprinidae; genus Enteromius; species Enteromius thamalakanensis. The sequence goes on along the minus strand of JAUCMT010000043.1, from coordinate 3,554,503 downwards.
CATAGAAAAAAAAAAGGAATGTTGTGAATATTTGTAGAATTTCAAAAAAGTGTTTTCCACCATCAAAACGGACACTTTAGAAAACGCTGCAGACCCTGTTTTAGTTTGAAAACTCCGTAAACACGGAAACTTCTTAAAACGAAAACACACCGGTGTTAACGGAGCGCGGTAAAGTTATGTCTCATTTTAGATTTAATATTTGCCTATGCTGCTTTAGGGAGCGTCTGCAAATTTACATATCAGTACTAAACGAAGTACAAATTTCTACTAATTGCGCCTGTTTTTACATTCCATCACATGTTTGCTTTTATCAGACAACAACTCGATTTTCCTGCTTTTTTATCCTTAGCCAATCACATGCCTGAGTGACACATGATTCTTCAGAAATCACTCTTATATGCTGTATATTTGCTGCTGAAGAAACATTTTTATTATTATCAATGTTGAAAACAGTTGCGCTGCTTCATAATTTTGTGGAAACCATATTTTTTCAGTTTTCTTTGATAATTAGAAAAGGATTATTTACAGTATTATTTGACTTATGTTATTTATTTACGGTGACTATTGATCAATTGAATGCATTCATGCTAAATCAAAATATTACATATTTTCAAAGCCAAAAAACAGCAGTGAATGCCAATTCTTAAACAAATCTGAATGAGCCCAGTTAGATTTCTATCAATGTTAAATGTTTTGGAAAATATTTTTCATGATTAGTCATTGCCCCACTTCTCTGATGGCATCTTAGGAAATAAAGGTTTTCCTTGTGAGCGTATAATTCATTTAAAGTTCTCCAATTTAGTTTTCACTTAACGATGGCCTCCTTCTTGTCCTCTGGCATTGGTAATGGTTGATCATATGAAACTGTTAATAACTAACCACATAAATATTTAGTGAGCAAAGACCCTGTTCCCAAACCTTTGAGGAGTCTGGAGGAACTGCTTTGAAAAAAAGCTGATATTTAAGATTAAAACTTGGTCTTACGTTAATATAAAACTATTTCCTTTAGCGCGTACATTTAGTATTCTGTGCAAATGAAACTGTGTAGTTGTTAGTGTGCAGTCTAAGCTGTGTTTCTGTAGCAGTCAGTGGTACAGATAGACGTGTTGAGGCAGGCACCTGTTTTGCGTGTGTAGGTGGGTGGTGGGTGAAAACAAGGTGCACTTTCAACGGTCAGGAGGACTGCGTAGGTCAAACCGCAACAAGCTGTTACAAAATATGAATATGGCAGTTCTTATGCAACAGTCTGTTACATGTGCATGTAGATACTTATATTATAAATGACCCTGGACCACAAAACCATCATGGTTTGTTAAGATAGGACAAACCTATTTAAAAATATGGAATCTGATGGTATTGTTGTCCAAATAGAGTTAATGCATACTACTAATTAAAAATTAAGTTTTTAGATATTTACAGTAGGAAATATATATTTATGGAATATGATCTTTACTTAATATCCTAATGAAGAAAAATGTACAAATTTGACACATACAATGTATTGTTGGCTATTGCTACAAATATACCTGTGCTACTTATGGCTGGTTGTGTGCTCCAGGGTCACAAATATAACACAGCACCCTAGTGGCAGAGGGTTTTGCACTGACAGACACCACTATAACATGCTTGTTTTCTTAAAATGATTTTTTTGTATTCTCTGATTGGTAGATCTTCATCACAGTGAACTGTCTGAGCACAGACTTCTCGTCTCAGAAGGGGGTGAAGGGTCTTCCTCTGATGATTCAGATCGACACCTACAGCTACAACAACCGCAGCAACAAACCCCTGCACAGAGCCTACTCTCAGATCAAGGTCTTTTGTGATAAGGTGAACTTTGACCTTTGAGCTTATATATATAGTATTACTATACAGTATTCTGAAATCACATATTCATGAGCATTACAAAAGTATGTTCTATGATGCGTTCTATATAGCATCGGCCATTGTTACTGGCACATGACCTGCCTACTTCAGTTGCATGCTTTAATGCCATTTATAAATCCTTTTTTTCATGGCCTCATGGGATAGAATGATATCCATGGAAAATATCCCAATCCCAATCCCTAATTTGCTGTTGATTTACATACCCTCAGGTCATTCAAGATGTAGGTGCTGGTGTACAAACTTTTTTACTGTTCTGGGGGTGAGGAAATGAACGGGTTACTCCACCCCAAAAAGAAAATCGTGTCATTAATCACTTACTCCCATGCCCTTCCAAACCTTTGTTCTTCTTCGGAACACAATTTAAGATATTTTAGATGAAAACCGGGAGGCTTGTGACCATCCCATTGACTGCTAAACAGTTAACCACTGTCAAAATGCAGAAAAGTATGAAAGTGTTGTCTCAATAGTCCAGCTACGACAATATGTTTTGTATGGAAAGAACACAAAAATAATGATTTTATTCTTATTATTTAATATTATTTAATTCATGCGGTACGCAGTTTGCGTCCAGCGGATACTCTCTAAAATGGCACTACGGTGATGTCATGATGCCGAATTGTTGAATAAAGTAGTTATTTTTGTTTTATTTCAGTACAAAAAGTTCTCGTAGCTACGTAATATAGTGGTTGAGCTACTGATGGCAGACAGTGCATTCTGAAGATTTCATACTTTTCTGCACCTTGACAGCGTTTATTACTTGGCAGACAATGGGACAGTCACAAGCTTCCCAGTTTTCATCTAAAATAACTTAAATTGTGTTCCGAAGATGAAACAAGATGAAACCTTCGACATCGGGGCGATTCATGACAAAATGTTCATTTAACAGCAACTGTCCCTTTAAGACCTCCATAATAGTGTTCTTCAATAATGAGGCTGTGAAAGTAACTAGTGTGATGATATTTAATGTCCCGACAACCTCTACAGTCAAATTTAGACTTGTTGTCAATCCCCTTTTTCAAGAGTAGAAAAAGCTTATAAAAGGGGGGTATTACTGATGTATTTTATGTTGTAAATTAAAACCGCCTTCCGCAAACCTTAAAACCCATTCAAAATCCCACTGACCCCAGAACAATGCAAGCAGTAATGCTTGAATAATAAAATGCCTACAAAACGGTGTCATCACTGCTGCACTCTATATGCATTATCAGTGACTGTAGTGCCACCTTGTGGTTGTTCATTATTGCTACCTTTCACCGCCATCAGTGTTTCCCACACATAGACGAATCTGTGGCGCAGCGCCACAGATTAAACTCCGAGCGCCACAGATTCAACACCGACCAAAAAAAAAAAACAATACCGACCGTCACATATTGCATTTCGTTATTCTTTTGTACGCTATTTAAAACACGCAGCGAATTTGTTTAACTGCATGTGCTTTCCATGCTCTCTCTTCATCTCTCTGTCACTCACGCGTCTCTCCCTCACAAACACACACACGCGCACACACAGCCCCTCCCCTCCGTGCACATCTGTCTGGATCATCTGTGGAGAGAAGACGGCTGGCGAAAGTTTGGTATCT
>JAUCMT010000043.1:3508431-3524162 GCA_032357475.1 Enteromius thamalakanensis | reverse complement strand
AGTTTCGCTCATTTTAATGAGTCTAGCGTTTTCTTGTGGTCACTCATTGTGTAATCAATGCATGATTGTAATTAAACTTCTTATGTCTTTTTGTTTTTGGTAAAGTGTACATCAATAATGTTAAAATTAATAATAATAATTATAAATACGTCATGATGATTTTATATTATTATTATCTTAAACCGTTCAATTTGCTTGCGAAAGGGCTTTTATTTTGTCTGTCACCTGTATCGCAATAAATTACTTCTTTCAACGGGCACATTAAGGCAACTTAACGTTTGAGAAAGAAAATCTTATCTTTAAATATGCTACCATATTTTGGTTCTGATTAGCTGAGTAACGTAAACATGACAAATTAATAGTTTTGATTGTTTTTGGTCAGGCATTGGGGTGCCCAGTTGAATCGTGACGCAGTAACGTCAGGTCCTTTTCCCACAGCGCAGGAAATTGAAAGTAAAAATCACTACAGATCCACTGCAATTCATCGACATTTACTTTGTAAATCCGACATTAACCGTCTCAAAATGTTCATTGCGTCGGAAGATGTTGTTCCTTCGTTTAAAGGCTTTACTCTGATAATGGTAAGTGAGTTATTTGTCGCCATTAGTATATTAGCTTCATCATCATGACAAACGCATGCTGCAGTTATCCAACTCAAAGTCGCTTATGATTGTTTAGCCTGCAGTATCCGTTGGAAATGTGGGGCAGCTCGCCGTGGATCTCCTCATCTCAACTCTGAATATGCCTCGAGTGGGGTACTTCCACACGGACTGCCTCACTCCCATGGCTGGAAACAACCCCTACACCACATCTGCTGAGGACGCAGCCCAGCTCAGCACCAGCGCGGAGGGTAACGTTAACCGAACACTGCAGATTTAACTGTACCGTAAATGCATGAGGGCGAGCTGTTGTCGCAGTTGCTGATGCTGTGTATGAATTTGTGTTCGTGCAGTGTACTCTCACAGTGACTTAAAGCTGGCCGTGCTGCAGATCAGGACGCCCATCATTCAGGTCAGTCATGTTCATTTATGCAAGTCTACACTTTTTTTTTATAACAATAACACTTAGTGCTTAAAAGGCTCATCACAGCAATGCCACAAAAGAATCATTTTTGGTGCAAAGAACCGTCAAAGGAAAAGTAAATAACTGTCTCTTTCTTATCTCTTATAATCTGATCAACCTTCTTTCACCACATAGAAGCTTTCGTGAAATAGAACGGGTCTTTGGATGTTAAAGGCTCTTTATGGAACCATTTAGAAAAAAAAAAGGTTATTTTATGGCATCGTGCACCTTTAGTTTGTATGTGCTGTGAGTGTAGGGTTCGACCAAAATGATTTATTTATATTGTTTTTAAAAACATTTTTTTTTTTTTTTTTATAAAGACCCTGTAAAACTAGTAAACTATAGTATTTTACTGTTAAAAAAAATCTAATATGTTAATAAATATTAAAAGTTACAATTTATCTGATCAAATACTATTCATTATTTTAACCAACTATTTGTTTAAATCACTTAAAATAAATGATTGGTACCATTTTCATTTTAATTAGTTTAATGTAGTTAATCTCATTTATTTATTAATTGTTATTATTATTATTTTTTTTTTTACATTGTTTCTTTATTTTTTCTTTAAGAGACCCTAAGAGTTTGATTAAACGTGCTGCAATAATTTTTTTTTCAATGTGAAATATACTAGTACTTGTTAAAATCATAATACTTTTCATATACCATTTACTTAATTGAACATTTTCTAATAATTTATTAGACAGAATGGATGACAAAAAATAAAACTTACGGCAATTGAGAAGCGGAGCTCCTGTGCATTCTCAGAGGATAAAAAAGTCCTAGTGCAGTCAAAATATAAGCTGCTTTTGGTGCTTATCGGTCTTTGATGAATATTTAATTTTGCCACTTAAACAGTTCTTTTTTTTTTGACTCTTTGCTATGTACCGCTCTTCTCAGACAAAGGTCAAATCATTCCGAAAGCTGATGGTTTCCTGGATCAAGAGCAGTGGATTCCTCAGGAGTGTGCTGCTGTCCAGCAGTCACGCGTATCACAGAGATGACCAACAGCTTCATGGGTAATCAAATACTGAGGACAGAGAAGATAGAATATACATGCAAATAAAAGCCACACATTTAATTTTATAAATGCCAATAGGTTGCACATTTTTCAGTACATTAGTACATTTAATGTAAATGTTTTAAACCATAGAAAACTATTTACTAATCAAAATCAAAAAGTGTTGTTAAGAAGAAATTCATGTGTCCACTAAAAATGACCCAAAGATAGTGGTTTAAAGTGCCTCTGTTATGGGTAATGAAAGGTTCATATTTTGGTTTTGGGAGTCTTCATTAATAGGTTAACATGCAAAACACTTTCATTGTCTTAAAGGTCCTTTTTATTTCTAAAAACATTACTTATAATAAAAAAACAAAAAATCTGCATGCCCAGGGACAACATAAAAGTAATATAATTCGGGGTTAACGCAATATTCTAATGTGTTAGTTTTGAAAAGTAACTTTATCCAGCACAGGTTACTAGTATTCAAATGTTGCCGTTTGCTGATTTTTATTTTTGTTGCTTTTTGCGCAGCACTCCTCTGCGGTACCTGCTGACTCCGTCTCTGCAGAAGCAGGAGGCTCAGAGGGTGGAGAAGCTGGGCTGGACTGAGATGGAGAGGATCAGTGCGTTTCCCGGGATCTCTGACTCAGAGCAGCGGCTCTACATTCCCGGAGGAGGAGTGACCAAAGCTCTTTACACAGACAGGTACAAACCGGCATAAATCAAAGAATTTTGTCAAATCTATAATTGTGAATCCAGCCAACGGGGTTGTTTTTTGTCTGGTCAGCTGCACAGAGGACATCTCTATGGCAGTAATGCTGATCTTCTGCTCAGAAGGAGACAACATCCCTGATGCCTTTGCTCTTGTTAACCATCTTAACGACTGGCTCCATCTACTGGAAAAACCTGTGAGTGTGAGAAAATAGGTTTGAAACAGAGCTGTCAAAACTGGTTGACCTGAATGGCATATTATTTTAGAACAGGGGTGCCCAGAAGCAACTACTTAAGGTCTTCAGGACCGCTTGAAAATTTAAAGGCAGGTGTGTTTGATTTGCAGGACAGTCGATCACCAGGAGCAGGATTGGGCACCCCTGCCTTAGAAGTATGTGGTTACAGAATTTCAGAAGTGAAGGTTGTTCTGTCTTGACTGAACATTGTTTCTATGTTTATTTTTTCAGGCACAGGGTTCAGTGCAGTGGCGAGTTCCTCCTTCGTGGAGGCTGCTGTTTGGCAGCGGTATCCCACCTCTTCTCTTCTGAAGCACATAAGGATATGCCTGATGCCATTCTGAAGCAGGTGTGACCGTTTTAAACATGAACCAGAGAAATCACTGATGGACTGATGATTGAGCGGTCAAACTGCTCAACGCGCTGAATACACATTTTGCTTGTAAATAAGTGAAATAGTACAGAAATAATAAGCTGTAGTATTATTTTTGCCAAATTTTGCAGCCCGTGTCATTTTTTTTCTTTTTCCCTTTATAACGCTAGTCATGCTGATACTTCAGTTTTCATCTCTCTCCTCCCAGCGGTGGATGACAGGGTGGCTCTGGCACTCTGCCACATGAGTTTCCCAGCAGAGGAGCGCTTCTTGTAATGTGACGTAGCTCTGAACCTGCTGGGACCAGCTGTTACATTCTTGTGGGAAAGAAGTGAAAACATTGAAAGCCCCTTCAATCACTGAATCAAACAAAAACTGAGAAATGTTCAGATCATATACAAGCTTTTGGGGTTTTAGGAGTTCCAGCTTTTGGCTTGTTAGAAAGAACAAGGATCAGAAATCTCCACAAAACTGATCGGACAGACCAAACTGTAAGACGTAGAGGCCGAGTACTCAGACAGTCTAAAAATGACCCCAATCAGACTAATGTGGGCGCTACAGCAATCAAGGTACAAAATCACTCAAAACTCCTGAGTAGTTATAGTTGCAGTCTCAAGGCAAAATTAAGGTATTGTGGATTTTTTGGAAAAACCTACATTTGCTAGATTTGTCATCAGATCGATGACAATGCAGGGAGCTTCTCTGGAGAGTCTATCAATAATAATCTTTTAATAAAATTTCATTCTGTTCAAAAGGAATAGACATCTTCACAACCATTTGTCCAATCAACATGAAAATTGGAAAGCAGTGTCTTTATCCAATGTGCCACACATGTCTATGAGGACATTTGGACACATGGCTGCCAGGAAATTGAGAACGAATGCATTTTTCAAGAAATCAAACCATTCAGTATTGTCAATTTACAGACAATGGATGCGCTCCACTCCACTTTTAGACATCCACGCACAAACTTTCCTGAGCACATTGCATTTTGACGGAAGTTTATATTTACAGACCTTCGACCCCTTGATTTTGACCAAGGGAGCAAGTCACACTTGAGAATGCTGCATAGACTACTACGAAACACGATTATGACGCCATCACGGAACACGTTTAATTTTTCCCCACCCCAAACATCTCTAAAATATATATATTTTTAAACATTTACAAAAGCCAAAGCCTACCTCTACATACATAGAATGTTGCCACAAAAAATTGTTAGGGGGAAAAAAATTAAACAATAAACCAAGTCCATAGTGGAATTCTAAGTGATTAAGGGCAAAAGATCTTCCAGTTCAGCCCATTGCAAGGCTTCTTTCAGTAGTGAACACTCATTCAACCTTATCAATGACGTACATCAAAGTAAATGAAAAGGAGGGAAGTTAGTGACTAGCGAGTGAAGGACATAAAAACATGGACTGAAACGCAGCCCAAATCCATATAATTTGACAGTGCTCCTCATTTAAAATAACTGTGCCTAGCATCTTCTATAAAATTGATTTTCACATCACAGGAATAAATTGCAATGTGTAATTATGTGCATTATGTAAAAGTTTTATTACAATTATAAAAAAGTAGCTTTAGTGAGCAGAAGCAACATTCAAAATATTTCCAACCCCTAATTTCACTCCTAAACAAGAATTATTTTCCATGATTAAAGTCTATTCAAAATAATATTTTACAAAATTTGTGTAAAGCTCTGCTTGTATTACAGTAAATCTGCGTAACTAATGAAAATAGCCAAAAAAGCTTAAAGATAATAATAGTAATCCGATACAGGACTAGGTTAGTCTGCAGAGAGGTTTAAATAAGACATGTTTCATCCTGGTGTGTGACTATATGAAAGAAGTGAATGACACGACACATGGTTACAGAAACTAAATGATAGCAGTTTTATTAATGGATCCTACTCTTAGATAAAGAAAAGTAAGACTCTTCAACACTCAGACACTGCTGGTTTGTTCTGTGTGTCGCAACCAAATGCAATGTCTGTTCATTATTTTGTACAATTTGTTTTCTTGTTTTTGTTTTTTTTTACATCTCATAAGGTACACTATGTACACAATGTGAGCAATCTTCAGCATAAGACGTCATCTAACAATCTCACAAACTGGATTAGAGCATGAAGCCCTGTAGATATGATAGGAAATTTCAAGTAATTTCATATAAAAAATAGAGCATTTCATTTTGCCTCTGAAAAAAAGTTGTCTAAAAATACAATGTGTACGGCTTTAGAAATGCATAGACCTACTTCAGATCCTGCTGCTTTTTCCAACAAAACAAAAAGCAAAAAAAAGCAAAAAAAGACACAAAATAGGTCCAACGAAATTAAAACCAATCCAAACCATGGCGATGCGATGCTGTCCTCGTGACATTACAGAGTTTCATCCACGGATAAGAGTGCTGGTGTGTGCTGTTGTTCGGAGTGGAGAAACCTTCTCGAAGAGTTTATGCTGTAAACGACTTCAGAAAACACAGGGGTGGATGGGAGAGCATTGTGGGAAGGAGATCGCTTGCCGAGGCTGCCATGGAGTTAGGAGTCACTGGTTGTTCTCGCTCTGTCAATACAATCACAAATCACAGTCAAATATGAAATATTTTAATCAAAATGTTAAAGGGATACTTCACCCAAAAAACATTCACTTGCCCTCATTTGGTTCGAAACCTGCAGGACTGACATTCTTGTCTGAATACGCAGCTGCAGAATTGCTGACGTTCCCTACTAGTGACGTGGGCTGCTAAGCCCCAAAACACAAGTGAGAAGTAAAGCAATTCTTGCTGCTCCCTCATGGACAACTGAGTTTAACATAACAGTGAGACAATACAGGGATTTTTCGAGGATTAGGCCTAGGAATGAGGCTGAATATTGCCAACCCCTTAATGATGATTCGAAAATGCACAATGAAATAAGATTCTCAGTCTGTGACTTCAAAGCCATGCTAAAACACATCTACTCAGACTCGTCAATAAAAATAGCACCAGCATCAGAGGTTTATTGCCAATGCATCCGGCGCAAATACATTTTCCCTGTATTTGTACAGCATGAGTGACAGAATGTAAATTTTTTGGGTGATCCCTTGAAGTGGCACATTGAATATTTGGGCAGATTTTATTTAAGCGCTGCCTCCGATTGACAGTCAGGCATAATGGGTAGTTAATGTCCCACCATGCAGCAAGGACATTAACGACCAATACGGACCAAGCTCTTTAGATTACTAGGCTATATCAAAATAGCATTCAGTATTGGTAGACTGTTCTCTACTCTTTACTCTTTAGTGGTTAAAAGGTTTAGACCAGTGGTTCTCAACCTTTTTGTTCCCCTTTTTCTGAGAATACATTAAAAAGGCTTTCTTTCTTCACCTGACTGCTACAAAATTTTACATCCACTGATATCTATTCAACCATCCAATGACAAATATTTAATGCGATCATTTCAGCTGCTGTAATTCCAACGATGTGCAAAAAATACTGCAACCTGAGTGTGACAAAAGCAAGTGATTGAAGTTCTATGCTTTAAAAGCTTGTTATGCATGCATTCGTTTTGGTCAGATTAAGAATGGCAGAATTAAACAAACGTATACATGAAAAACCAATAAATCTACTTTAGTGCCAAAATTAACCAAACAAAACACACTCTTAGCTCAGTCTGCAGAAAGTGTTGCACGCAAACCACACACACACTTCAAGTATTATTGCACTGAGGCAGTGCCAAGAGCTAAACATTTCCAGCATATATCTATCACCATCAGGTTTAGGCGCAGTACAGATCTTCACCTCTCAAAGGCTGTGCTTTTTTGGTTTAAATTAGTCATTGAGATGATTAAATCTCATTAAAGTAGAGAAAGCAAACATCTACATCTGTAGGTAAAAAGCAGCAAAACATCACACCATGCTGAAGCTTAGTCTCCAAATGCCAACACCCACGGCCATGAGAACAGCAGCAAGCTTCAAACCAGCACATCACAGCACACAAGGCCCGTGTCTGACTCTCACGTACAGCCTGAGGATTCTGAGGAGCCTGGACAAGCTCATCTTTACAAGAATCCTGCAGATGCGCCATTGCTGCCTCATTGGGGAGTTTTCCCAAAAGGGCAGCACTCACTGTGTCACGTACAGCAAATACAGCCCAGACTGCAACCACAATATAAGACACAATTACACAAAACCTCAGAACAACTTTGATCTGACACAACTCACTGATCAAATGTGACAAAATCACTGAAGGATCAATCTGATAAAAATGGCTGGGTCACATTTCACCCCAAAAGCAAACAAATCAAATACAGTATTAGCTAAGGAAAAATGTTAAAATCCCCCCAAATTTAGTGTAATGTAAAAATGAAACTCATATCTGACAAATCTAAATTAAGGTCAAATGTAAAGTACAGTTGTACAGACCATAACAGTATTTGTTTTACTGAATATTTATCACTGTACTTCATTGCAAAAAAAATAAAAATCAGCTTGTCATGAAAATGTCACAATGCAAAAAAAAATCTAAAAAGCTCTAAAATAGGCCATCAGAGCGGTGATCAGTCTAACTCAGTCTGACTACATCAGCATTCCACGAACCAACTCAAAGCAACTCGATTCAAATCGGGTGACACACCAACGGACTGTTTTCTGTCGGTCACATGCAAAAATACTTATCTGTCATTATACTAGACAAAATACACATTTTATTATATTTATATATTATTACTAAAGATAAGTATTGTCAGAAATGCACCTGAATTAAAGGTTTCTTTTAGCATTTAGGTTTATTTAGATTTCATTAAGCATAATCAATTAATCAATCCATCAAGTTTAATGAATAAACAAATAATATCGCTTCGCTAATTAAAATATGGTAAAAAAGTTATTTTTTATAACTTATTTCAAAAAGTTAAACTTTCATTCTGGATGCTTTACATGAAAAGTACAACATTTTAAAAAAAAATTTCATTTTGGTGATTAAAGCTTACAGCTCAAGAAAGTAAAACATTCAGTATCTCAAAACATTACAATATTTACATTTGAGTTTCGTTAATGGCCATCCCTATAGTATTAAGATCTCTTGTTCTTTGAAACCACAATAATGATGAAGACTGCTGACTTGACAGTGCTCCAGAAGACAACCACTGACAGAAGGTGCTTACTGAAAGAAGTGGCTGTCCGCAGAGTGCTGCATCAAAGCTTATTATATGAAAAGTTTACTGGAAGGAAGAAATTGGGTAAGAAAAGGTGTTCAAGGAACAGGGGTGACCGCAAGCTTGAGAATACTGTGAAGAAAAGCTGCAGTCAGTGCATCAAGAGTCTCCACTCTTCAAGAAAAGCGATAACAAACCACTTCTGAAACAGAATCAACTTTAGAAGCATCTTACCTGGGCTTAGGAATACATTAGCTGGACTGTTACTCGGTGCTTTAAAGTGCTCTTTTCAGATAAAAGGAAGTTTTGCACTTCATTTAGAAATCAAGCTCTGAAGTCTGAAAGAAGACTGGATCAGAATACAAGCTGCCTGAAGTCCAGTGTAAGTCAGTGGTCTTGATAAAACACAATGGACCAACATCAAAGTCAATGCAGTCGTCTACCAGGAAAAGTTGAGCACATTTATGTTTTAGTTTGCTGACAAGCTTTATAAAGATGCCGATTTCCTTTTTTCAGCAGGACTTTAGCACCTGTCCAAAGTGACAAAACCACTTCCAACTGCTTTTCTGATCATGATATTACTGTGCTTCACTGACCAGACAACATGCCTGACCTGAAGCCCATGTGGAATCTATGGGATATTCTCAAGAAAAAGATGAGAAACAGTGGATTCTACAACACCGACGAGCTGAAGACTGAAGAGTGCCTCCGCAGAGCCACAGACTGATCTCTTCTATTCACTCTTCTCTGATGCTATACTTCCCTGAAGTATTGCTTCCAGACATCAACATACTTTAATGAACTTGAACTTTTCTGATTTGCAAACCTTTTTTTTTGATTGATTTTAGGAAATATTCTGTTTTGAATGTATGTAATGAATCTAGAATATACGAAAGTTTCACTTTTTGAAACAAGATTTAAAAAAAATGTTATTATACTTTTATACTAATTAAATATAATACATTTTTTTTAGATGCACCTGCATATATATAGCAATACATATACATATATAGCAAAATGATCCTCTGTACAGTTATTTTTTTCTCACTAACTAGCAAGCTATCAAAACTGAATGGCCTTCCAGTGTTAAATATAATGTTATGTGACGTGTGTCAGTGCATTACTATCAGTCAGTGATGCCAGTTAAATTCAACACACAGACATTATAAATGGTGCAAAACACAACAACAACAAAACCCCCCCTGATCCTTGCAAGTTTAACTGCACTACTTTTTAAGGGACCACTAAATAATCTGTTGATTCACAATGCAACAATCTGACCAAAGCAAGAAACACTAGTATAGTGGTTGGACAAAATAACACGAAGATCCAATTATTCTAAGGCTCAATATCATTTGTGCAGGCTACATTGAAAAGATTGAGTTGTCAGGGTTTTTCCTGCATTGAAAATTTTTTGGCAGCCAACAAAATGAAGTTGTGCCCAGCCAAAGCCGTATTTGATTGGTTCATTTGATGTAAGTGAATGCTAAGCTTGTTAACAGAGGGAGAGAAAGAAATGAGAGAACGCTTTCTTGACTTGTTTACACCTTATTACTTCATGCACGCATTTCAGCGTAAATGCCCTACGAAACGCTTTCGAGATGGATTTAAATCAGATTGCACAAACCACTTCAGGAGCTGTCAGGGACACACTCCAGATGAAAACCACATTTGCACATTGTACTCCTCCCAAAACAAACACGTGAAAGCAGATTATAGGTTATATGACATGTTACATGCCCTGCGTTAATTTTGTATATAGCGTGAGAATTCAAGACCGGAGTTCCATTTTCTGCAGAGACAGATTTATAAGGCTAAGTGTAAAGGTAACCTTTTAACAAATCAGATTGATATCTGAAAAGAGAAAACGCATACTCTCCATCCCTCAAAATCAACTGGCATGAAGTGTTCCGCACATAATGCAACTAACATTAACAATTTCAATAAAAGGAAAAAATAAAAATCATAGGCAGTGATGTAAGTGTTGTTGTTGACAAATCGTTTGCAATGTCCTAACAACCGAGATCAGTATGCAATGCGTCCATGTCCGCTAATGATCGATTTACAGTTTAACAATTCATTTTAATGAATGGTTAAAACAGCTCATCTGTCCAACACACAACTCACAAGACATCACTGTCTGAATTGGTGTATATCAATTCAAAATAGGCCTGATTTACTCAGAACACCTCAGATGAGAGACCATAATTGTGGGGGTTTACTGTATGTGGATGACTGTCAGCCACCACTGAAGACCTTTTTTTAACCCAGGAAAAACTGGTTGTGATTATCTTTTTATTGTCTTTATTCTCTACGTTGTAAAAAACGCTGTGTTGAGGCACTTAGTATAAGCCGTGGGTAAAATAAGTGACTTGTCAGACTTCCAAACAGGATAAACCATGTGAACCTGATTAGCAGGAGCGTCTGTAACACTAATAGCAGAACGGTTTAATATTTTAACAGTATGATTTATGACTGCATAAACAAATCATGTGCAAAAGCAAAGTTATAGAAACCTTATATTCACCTTAAAGTTTCTACAAAAACTAAGGACACAATGTTAAAATCCCAAAAATATGGAGTCATGATCATAAAACAGACTGTTGTAGCACAAATATGAGCTTCAATATCTGCTATAGCCAGACAAATTACCTGATGATCACCTAATTTAAACCTGGAAGAGGTTTTATTAGACAACATTCAAATGGAGACCATTTAGAAGTGCTATACTAAGGTTTAAATAGGTATTACACGCAATTGGCATATAAACACTTTAAATAAAGAAATATTGCCTATTTCCCAGGTGCTCACATTATTTTGTCCAACCCCTGTATACCATGATGACATGAGTCTGGAAAAGGCTTGATCTCTAAATGGACCAAACACAACATACTAACTATAGTGAGGCAAAAGCATCTCAGATACTAAACACCAAGTAACTTGATGAGAACTGAGTGGGTTGAAGCATCTGTGGTATTATAGAACACTACACACACATGAACAGACATGTTGCAATGATTCACTGTGCCAATGAGGTGTTGAAGCAAAAAAAAAACAACAACAAGAAAAAAAAAAAAAAAAAACTAAACACACACATTCCATCCAGGCAGACTAGACAGTTTCACCTTTTTCTTTTCTTATCAGGGTCGTTGATCCTGGGTTTTGTCTGCTTCTGAGTCTTCTGCGTGGGGTTGGACATTTTTTCATCTCTTTGCCTTTTGCGAGCACTGGAGGGGAAAGAAAAAAAAGCTTACATCAGCTGAAAATGGAATACTGTAACACACAGTTCTTACAAGGTCTCATTTCCAGTAAAAAGTGTTATTCCAATTTGTCATCACTAAATGCAAAACTCTGCACAAACAGAAACAAAAAATGGAACAAAGCAAATGAAAGAGTGTCTTGTCTCATGTTGCTACTGTGGTTTGTTAGGACAAAACCTCAGATAAATATGGAAGAGATAAGACTTGGTGTTGGCCTAGATAAGCAAACACTATCAATGTAAAATCTGTTTGAATCTATTAATGACACAAATTGGGAGAATCTCAATGCAACATTTACCCCAAAATCAAAAGAAAAAAATAACAAATATTAGAAAAAATATTTTGCAAAAAATCAAGGTCTATTTAGGAACATTTAGATATTTTCTTGTCAGTTAAGCACCTTTTCCCCCAAAATGTCATTAACATAATGCCTCTAGATTTTGTACCTCACATTGTTGTTATGAAAATTAGTTATTTGTATTAATTACAGTTTGTTTAATATGTAATGGTTAATATGTAAATATGCGGCCTTTTTTGCTAGTTGTGGTCAGACTAGTTCTTAAGACACAGTCTTAACATAGTAGCTTGTTTGTTGGAAGTCAGTAGCAGCTGGAATTCGTTTGGCAACTAAATCCAGCTTCTGAAATCATGCTGGATGAATGCCGATTCCTTACTGGCCACATGCACTTTTGGAAACGCCAAATTTAACATATAGTGTCTTGATTCATACTTTGTTCCAGCTTCTCTGTCTGCTTCTTTATTGGGGGTCTCCAGGGTTGTTTTCTTTCCTGTCTTCGGGTCCATCCCGTCATCCAGACGAGTCAGTTTGCTGCCATTGTAGCGTTCTGTGCATTTAGGAGGCTGTGGAGGCGGAGGAGACTCAGACAGGGGCTCTTGGTCCTCTCTGGAGAGCTCTCGCCACTGTTTCTGCACACACATAAATAACCCAATTAATACCTTCTGCTTAAACTATAAGTCTAGTCCAGGGTCCAGTTAATAATCATTCTGTTGAAAATACTCATGATGACATGCCTGCACAGATGAGTCTCCCATAATGTATTTAGCACCTTCCAGGACAGCCATATACGAGAAACGCAGCTGGTCGGGGGTCTGAATCAAACCCATCCTATACTTTCTCATATCTAGAAGAATCTTTTTGATGTCCACCACCAGTGGGTCTTTCCTTTTGTCCATCTGAACACATCAGTCATAGCGAAAAAGCAAAGCAGTGGTTATTTTGGTGACGATCAGGAAAAAAACAGAAGCGCTAAATCTCATGAGAACACATGAGTTTTCATCCAATATTTTAGCTTGACCTCACTTTGTGTCAATCAAGTTTACACACTGCCTTCAAAACGTTTGTCTGTCATAAAAAAATATACAGTGTATATATATACTGTATATATATATATATTTAAAGGTTTGATTTTCTGTGTTTTTCGCATCCGTAGCATGAATTTTGATAGAATGACAAATGTGGCATCACTGCCAGACGAAGTCTATTTCACTGAGACTGCAGTAATATCGCTGCCTAACTTTGCTAACTCAAAAATGTTTGTTCCAGGCAGTGTAAATTGTTAAAAACACTTAATATTTAATAATGTTACCAATGTTAATTTTGAACACATTTGATTGGATATTGATAAAAAGGCTTAAAACCAGACATACAAAAAGATTAAAAAGTTGTTTTTTGTTTCTATTAAAAAAAAAAAAAAAAACAGACATTCAGTGACCTACAGAATACTGAAATTTGCAAAAACACATATTGCATTTATTCCTAGTTTTAGTGATCCAACTCACCAAAACGAGACAAGTGTCGACCAGAGAGAACGTCCCTGATCGGCCGATTCCTGCACTACAGTGGACGACTGCTGGACCCTGGTCCATCCCCAGTGAGCCCGACTCCCGCACCTTAAACAGGAAATTCAGGAAGCTGGCTGGGGATTCTGGGACACCAAAGTCAGGCCATGTGGTATAGTGAAAGTGATAGATCTGTCTCGTCTCCCCCGTCTGAGTAGATAAATGAATCAAAATTACAAAATGAACAAAAGAGAACAAACAAGAATTGTATGTAATATTAATATCACTGCAGCAGAGGACTGCAGTTCAAATCTGCAGGAGAAGAGATCAGATGGCATTCAGTGAGCAAGAACTTGACTTTCAGTGGTCAATCACTTGTGAAACTTACATTTGCATTCTGGAGTTCCAGCACTCTGGTGGTGTAATATGACTTTATGTCCTCTGACACCAGTGTTACCACAAAGCGGGTGTCACGGAACGACATCTCTCGTTCTTCTTGTGTCGGCCAATATTGTGCACACTTTTCCTGCAGTAAGGTATAAATGATGAAAAGTAGAACAAAATTTCCTTTGTTTAAAACTGCAAATGCGAAGAACCTGAACTTTCTAAAAATTGGTTTAAAACCCAAAGGCTGGTAAAGATTTAGATACAGCAACTGGAGCTGAATGTGTTGAGGTCAGTGCATTATTGAAGAAAAAAAAAAGTTAGAAAACAAAGATTCTACATAGAGTCAGGTCATAGTCTTATGACTACACAAATAAGAGGGTCAGTGTCCAATACTCAAAAACATGACTTTGTGAAAACGTTGGTTATTTTAATTTAACGGTCCAAAATGTTTTTTTTTTTATTTAATTTTTTTTTTTACAGTTTCAGTTACAACCACCAATGGCATTTGTCACCAAATATGTAACGATAACTGTGAGAAAAATATGATGTTAGATGTTGAAGAGAAAGAAAGATGATCTTGCATTCATTTGAAAAGATACTTTTGAATTTATTTTTAAAAAAGAAATATCATTTCAGAATTGTAAACATTAAGTCATCAAATCAGGTTTATCATAAAATATATAAACAAAATTATTTGAATTTGCTTTTTTAGACATTAATTTATTCACATCAATTCACATTATTTTTAGTTTTTAATAATATTTTTATTTAGCTTTTGTTTAAGTAATTTTAGCAGTTCTATGTTTTTCCCATCTAATATTTATATTTTATTTTGTTTTATTTAAATTATTCATTATTTTCAATAATTATTAAGAAGAACACTGCACTACACATATATTACTTCT
Source organism: Enteromius thamalakanensis (assembly GCA_032357475.1). Lineage (NCBI taxonomy): Eukaryota > Metazoa > Chordata > Actinopteri > Cypriniformes > Cyprinidae > Enteromius > Enteromius thamalakanensis. Next base: position 3,509,296 of record JAUCMT010000043.1, on the reverse strand, counting down.
TTAACCATATACATAGACTCCGCTGAGCTCTGTAATATGAACTAGGAGACATACTTTGTATTTTATTGTAGTATGAATAAGTGTGGAGGCTGAAAGCTCTTAGAGTGCTGCTTTTAGGGAGAAAAGGTTTGGATCAATGATGCTTACTGAGCCTTTCTCTATTACTCTGTTGAGCATTATAACAGCTTTGGTCTTCTGCTCCCAGATCATCAGCCAAAAGTGACCACAGGTGTTTCTCAGAGGACCCTGACAATACAGAAACACAGACACAAAAAAGTAAAGAATCAGTTGGGATGGGCCACAATAGTCACAAGAATGTGTCTTATGTAATACAGCTCCCTAGGAAATTTGAACCCAACTTCAGACTAGTTTTTCAGATCTTTCGTAAGACAGATGAGCTGACTAGTCATTGAGTAAACACTGGTTGACTTTTGAAAAACATGCCTCACAAATCTCCCTGCAAAAATAATGTAATGCCAAAACGTCTAGCACACCTACACATTTGTTAAAAAAAAAGAAAAACCAAACCTGCGTCTCAAATGGCTGACTAATGTTTTTGAGAGCGTGTGACCTTCGAAATGCTACCCACACAGTTTGGTTGTAATAGACATTTGTAAAACCTACCAGCTGCCTACATCATCCTGTAGTAACATCTCTGTAAAGTAACTGCCAGAGATGGAGCGAAGGTAACTTTATGGTGCTGATAAAAGTTGTTTTCAATCCTGAGCAAAGCCATTTCACCACAGGTTTCTATAAGGGGACCGTCCCTGCAATTAGTCCACTTAAAATAACTTAAAGGGTCACAACACCCTAAAACACTTTTTTTGAGTTGTTTACAGATATATACATGTTGTACATTGCTTAA
>JAUCMT010000043.1:3478959-3496089 GCA_032357475.1 Enteromius thamalakanensis | reverse complement strand
GACATGGACATCTTGGATGACATGGTGGTAAGAAAATTATCAGCAAAAGTTTTTTTGAAAGTGAACTTCTCCTTTAAGGCACTCTGAGTGTTTCTAAGATGTTGCTATGCAGTAACTAAGGTGTTCTGAGTCTTTTAGCTTGTTGCTGTGCAGTTACTCTGAGTGTTGCAGTTTTTTTTTTTTTTAGCTTCCCTGCTGAAAAAAACACCATGGTGTGTTTTGATGCTGGTTTTTACTGGTTTATGCTGGTCCTTTGCCAGCATGTGACCAGCATAAACTAGCATCAAACCATAACATGCTGGTTAGGCATATTTTTTCATCAGGGGTTTGATCAACTGAGACTTGCAACAGCACTTACTGATGCACTGTTGCTCACTTTTTGGTCTTGCTTCTATTGTTGTCCTTTGTGACTTGGCGTCCGATCGCAGGCTTCCTGCTCCTTGAGTTCTCTCCGATATTTAGACAGGTCCTTTTTGCCTCATCGTTCCACATACATTTTTCTTTTTTAATCGCTGTTCACTGAATGCACTCTTCTCCACATAATTAGTAGACACGCCCCTTACTGCTGATTGGTCACTAAATTTGTTTTCAAAAACATTTTTTTTTTTTAATTGCTTTGTGCACCAATAATACAAATACAAGCAATTATATAATGCAGAACAGTACTGTCATAAATTAAAGTTGTGTATAATAACATGGTTACATCCTACCCAGTCTCATAGTATGTATTTGTGGCAGGGACACTTTTATTTTGTTATTTTCCAATGCATCCAATGGAATCTTAGTTTAAAAAATGTGCTGGACTTACGAAAATAACTAAATAAACGTGTCCCTGCCACGAATAAACAGACTAAATAAAATTTTATGATTTAGTCACGAACAGACGTGAGACTGGGTTGGTTAAATCATTATGGTATCATATGTAGGTCATTTGAAACACACCATGCTAAACCATGCTACAATATGCAGACACATATATGAAATAAGCATGTTTTCTCCTCAGAGAAGGACAGCGAGCCAGGCCTGAAAATTGGCTGGAATTGATCACCTGGCTCCGCTAGCGCTGTCATATATTTCTATTAATCCCAATTTGCTGTCTTCTGTCAAGGCAGACAAATGTTCCATTTATCTCAATTCTGTTTCTGCACTTCAGACGCACATGGTGAGTGAGTTATACCAACACATTAAGACAGATTCCTTGCATGCAGTAAGAGTGAAGCGACATAAGAATTTAATGTACATTAATTGCTCATTATTTCATTGCTGCTAGACACTGCTGTGAAGGATTAACTTTTATCCAAGATGAAGTATGGTTATATTTTTTTTTTACATAAACTAAGCCTACTCCTTTCTCAGCTTTTATTCCACATGCATTGCTATAATGACTTTACAGTATGTCTAACTGCACATTATTCTGCATGGCTACTTAATAAAATAAATAAATAAACAAACACAGAATACTGATTTAAGCCCAAATAATTGTATCATGTGCAAAGAAAGAGCATAAAATATACAATTTATACATAAATATTTAACCAGATAAGTTCCTGACTGTCCAATCAGAATCAAGTTTTTAAGTGAGCCATGTTATAATCCTGATTACAGTGATATGAATGCAACATACAGATCCGTTTAGTTTCTCTCTGTGTTTAACATAATTATTGTATGAAGCTATCATCATTTGAATTATGAATAAAATAATAAACAATACAAAAGGGCAAGTAGGGATATATAATATAACGCATATCAGCTTATGCCTACTGCTTGAAAATGAAGATTGTCAGGATTTTAGGTTTTTGGGTTAGGCCGGGCTGGTATCCAACAGGATTGAGGGATTTCACTTAACTAGATGGTGCTTTACTAAAGGGTACAAGTAATGAGCTGGCTTAGCATGATTAAATAAGATAAAGCTCTCATTTTGGGATCTAGAATTGAGGGACGTGTCCTTACCGTGCCCCTACAAAGATACAGCTGAATTTAACACGTAAAACTTCAAACACAAGCAGAAAAAATAGTGTCTATGTAGCAGGTGTGTTTCATATTCAAGTGTTAAGACCTACGCTCACACTGACAGGTCACTACAACAGAACAGAAACCAAATAAAAGAGACTAGCCTCAAAATAACTTCTTGTTGGTATAGAACTATGTAAGACTCTACTCAAACTAAACATATCAAGTGCCGCTGGATATTGAGTTATAGATGAGAGATGAAAAAAAATGACATGCATTAAATGACAGATTGATACATGGAAAAAGTGTGCAAATTACAGCAATTTTCTGACTGAGATTTTCATGCCGCTTGCATCCGGTGCAGACAGCATCACTGATTATAATGACTTCTATAGTATTTTGTCACACATCCTGTGTAGACGATGTGACATTGGTTCTCCTTTGTTTCACAGAACTAATTGTTGCCTTGGTTACGTAGGCTATGTATGTGTGGGGCGGAGCTATCCAAATAGGGTCAAGACCCTTTTGGGATAGGGGCGTGTTTGTTTTAGTGATTTCAAATGTCAGCACTGGCTTCCAGAAATCCTAGATTATTACACTGGAATGAGAGCATAGTATATGTCAGGATCCTGGGTGTTTTCTCTTGTTTGTTTAAATTTTTCCCTAAGCATATGGTTAGGCTGTCATTTGCCACATCTCTTTGGTGTTATCTCCGCCTCCTTGTTATTCTATTCAGCGCTACTGCCCGCACCTGCTCCTGATCTTAGGCTCATTAACTTCTATTTATCTTTCTCTCGCATCTATTGCCTTGTGTCAGTTCGTGATTCCCTGATTGGGTAGCTACGGCTGCCCTGGCTGGTCCAGTCCAGTGTCTGTGTCTTGTCTGTGTGTGAAAGGATGTTTAACCATGTCTTGCCTGTTCAGGATCCCTGTTGCTGAAATGCTCGACTGATTTTCTTGTCACCGTGCTATGCGCCTGTTGGTGAAACATCCACACCAGGCTCTACACCCGGCTCCACCCCTGCAGTCACACAACGATCACAATCCCTAGAGTACTAATTACAATCACCTGGATTCCCCACCTGACACTCATCCCTAGCACCCTCAAGCACCATTCATAAGCACACACCACTGCTCAGTCATTGTCCAAGCTCGTCTCATGGAAAGTGGACTTTTAACTGATCTGTTTCTTACCTGCTCTGTTTCAGAAAGCTCCTTGATCCTTCCTGTTGTCTCCAACCTCCGATGTTGTCTTCCCCTTCATCTCCAGTGGTGTGTGGCTGTGTTCGTCTGTCAATGATCCTGCAAGAAACAAAACAGAGACTTTTCAGTTTGTTATTTGATTCCCAGATTTGGATGGATTTAAGTTTGCTTTCCTTCTTTCAGTTATTATCTGTTTAATAAATACCTTTGTTTGATTTTACCCTCTGGAGTCGGTCTTCTTCGTTACAGTTGGGACTTGGCCACTTTCTTCACTGGCTCGCTCACGATTGCCAAGCTCGGAGCGCAGGGCTGTGACTAAATGAACTCCTGTGCTGTCTGATCCGGCCACAGACACGTTAATAATCCACCCATCAACGATGGGGATCCCAACGCATGCGGGGCATTTCTATTGCATTGCTCGCTGGTGTTTGCGCTGCAGCCGTGGCACCACAGTCAAGAATTCATTCCAGTTATCCAAGAATCCATTCCAGAGTTTGTTCCTGCAGTCAAGAATTTGTTCCAGTTTTCCAAGAAAAGTTTTCAAGTTTTCCGGTTATGAGTTTGTTCAGTAGCCCTAGGGGCAGTCGAGAGTTTTTCCCGTGATCTAAGAATCCATTCCAGAGCCTGTTCCTGTCAGTCGTAGTATCAGCAATTATTCCTTCAGACACTACCTGAACCCCTCCTGTCTGGCCATGTAAACTGTTCACGCCTACTGAGGTCATTCCTGCCAGAAGGGTCGTAGCCGCAGACGGTCTTCCTGCCAGTCAAGTTATGGCCATGTAAATTGTTCCTGCCTGTCCTGTTATGCCCTCGCAAGACGCCCTTGCGAGTTGGGTAATTGCCATTGGATATCGTTCCTGTCAAGTTTCGATGTTGTCTTTCTGTCTCTATGTTGGCCTCATGGCCTTCTTGCTGTGTCCTGTCCGTTTAAAGCCAAGGGGATTGCTAGTGGGCGCTTCTGCTATCTCCCCTCTCTTTGGTGTTTAACTATCAGCTTTAACCAAGTCATGAGGTTAACCTCCTCCTCCAGTCGCCTGGGGGTGATCGTGAGGGAGGGGGTACTGTCAGGATCATGGGTGTTTTCTATTGTTTGATTTCCTTTTTTTCCTAAGCACATGGTTAGGCTGTCATTTGCCACATGATTCTCTGTCTCTTTGCTATTATCTCCGCCTCCTTGTTATTTTATTAAGCGCTACTGCCCACACCTGCTCCTTATCTCATCCCTGACAGTATAGCCATATTGTCCTAGAAAATCACAATTGTTTTTACTGTTTTCAAAAAAAGTGACATTTTCCTTTAAATTGCTAAAACTGTAACAACTGTGACTAATAATAAAAAAAAATCATTAATAGTTAATGCATTAACCGTCTGGGGTTGGCTATGCTGCTGACTGAAACACTTTCATTTTTTACCTTATTGTAAAGCGTTATTGATATATCTATCTGCCATAAACTTATGCTTTATCTGGTTCCTGGTGAGTGGATAACAAAAAAAAAAAAAAAAACCTCCGCAAAGACTGCAGCATGCAGGTTTATAATTTTACCAGCCGAGCAGCTGCTGCTGAAATGAATGGGAATGCTAACAGACAGCTTGCTGCAGGTATATTAGAATTCCTCAACTCAGTCCTCCAGCTGTACTGCCATCTGAAAGTCCAATTGACTTTTAAAACCTTGCCATTATAGTAACACAGCTGCCAGTAATTGGTAGTAATCATTGGAGAGCGGTGTATATATGGCAACTATAGTGTTCGTTTCTCCATTATCCACAGGCCGACAACAAAAACAATAAAAGAAATGTATAGTTACAGTAACAACTTTACTTAGTTATTTTAAGGGGACCCTGGAAAAATCTGATCAGATCAGGCCTGGGGTTAGTTGTCTTGTAAAATGGTACATGAGCTGCAGCGCCAGACGTGTTCCCCTGCTTAAGCCAGTACTTGTCCAGGCCCATCTGAAGTTTGCTAGAGAGCATTTGAATGATCCAGAAGAGGATTAGGAGAATGTCATATGGTCAGATGAAACCAAATAGAAACCCTGTGCGAAATAGAACTTTTTTGTAAAAACTTAACTTGTCATGTTTGGAGGAGTTGTATTCGAAGAAAACCATACCTACTGTGAAGCATGGGGTTGAAAACATCATGTTTTGGGGACAAAGGGATGACTGATCCTTGTAAACAGAAGAATGAATGGGGCCATGTATCGTGAGATTTTGAGTGAAAACCTCCTTCTATCAGCAATGGCATTGAAGATGAAATGTGGCTGGGTCTTTCAGCGTGAAAATGATCCCAAACCTACTGCCCGGGCAATTAAGTAGTGGCTTCGTGAGAAGCATTTCAAAGTCCTGGAGTGGCCTAGCCAGTCTCCAGATCCCAAACCCATAGAAAATCTTTGGAGGGAGTTGAAAGTCTGTGTTGTCCAGCGACAGCTTTAAAACATTACTACTCTAGAGGAGATCTGCAGAGAGGAATAGGCCAAAATCCCAGCAACGGTGTGTGAAAACCTTGTGAAGACGTACAGAAAACGTTTGACCTCTGTCATTGCAAACAAAGGTATGTAACAAAGTATTGAGCTGAAATTTTGTTATAGACCAAATACTTATTTTCCAACATAATTTGCAAATAAATTCTTAAAGGCCCGTTTCGTTTCAGAAGTGCTTTTTCACACCTCTGGTTTGAAAAACTTTCTGAAAAGGGGCGTTGTTCATTGGGAGTAAGGGGTGGGGGTAGAGTGTGGAGACAAGGCGGAGACTGAATTAAAGGGGGAGTGTCAATAAGTGAATAAATTTTGCTAATTTGCACACCAACAATGTAAACACACACATTGCAGCGACACCGCAGCAGCTACAGCGGTTCTTAGAGCAGTGTGGAAGTAGAGGACTTCTCCCCACACTTTGATCAAAATCATGCAAGTGCAGGTCCACTGCTATGGCGGCAAATCTATGCCAATAATACGTGAACACACCACTGATGCTGGCACGCGTTTAATCACATCGCGTATTTGAGAGCGCGTGATATGTCATCTGCGTGCAATTCAAGCACTCGCACCAGCATGAAATGTCATCTGCGCGATTCAGCACGCATCCAAACTTTAGCTCTGGTCGCTTCGCGGAGAAACGAGAACAACTCTTTTGTTTTGTTACAATGAAAAAAGGCACAAACATGACCCATGTCTCAGAAACGGCAAGCCAGCCAAGTGACACAAGTGCTATTTCCAATGCATAAATACTGCGATAGCTCACGCAAAGCGCAGTGATTGGATTAGACGAGTCCTTTGTCTTGTATAATGTTACACTGCTCATTAATAATGCAGTAATGTGGCCGTCAAGCCGATGACATAGGTAGCATACAAGCCACGCAGCAAATGAGCACAAAAAAATTTATTTAATTTATTTTTTTCTCTCTACATTTTTATTTAGGGCTGCGTTAACTTTAATTAGTTTGAAAGAATAATGAAATGTAAATATTTTTACACAGTTAACACACCTGTACTGTATTCTTAGAGTTCAGTTGACTGTTGATTGCAGTTATGTGCTAAAATTCAAGATATTGGTCTAAGAAATGCCTGTTCTGAGTTTTTGTCCACAAGATGGCAAAATATTACACAAGAAGGAAGAAGTTTAAATTGATTTTATACTATAATTCACTAAGTAAACATTTAATGTTGTGATATGTTTTAAACACAACAATTATATTACATGTTTTGTTTAATTTTGTAGAGTACATATTACATTTAAAGCCAAGCAGAATTAACTGAATTATCCAACACCTGCCATCAAGTTTTATAATAATAATAATAATAATAATGAATGAATTAAAGGGATAGGTGTGGTTCACCTCAAATTACAATTCTGTCATAGTTCACTCGGCATATTGTCTCGCGCTTCTAATGTGGAACATACAAGAAAATAATTTTGAAGACTGTTGGTAGCACAGCTGTTGTGTTCTGTTAAAGTTAAGTTTCAGTGTTGTTGATCTGCAATGTCATGGACAGTGGGCAGTGCTCAGGTGGTGACTGAGTAGATTGTCACATTTTGACGGAAATCACAACGGCTTGTGAAAAATCACAGCTGCTTTATGCAGGCCGTGTGCAGTTTACTGTTGATTGACTGTTTTGAATCTTATATGGGTAGTAACATAGCCCCTGGACCTAAAAAATCCAGGCAATTTCAGATTTGACAGTATGGGACCTTTTAATATAATATTAAGAAGAAAAGAGTTTATCTTTCGTTACAAAATATCAACTTTAAAGATTTGAAACTACGCTTTATTGCTCACAACTAAGACTGCACATAACACGAATTAAGAAAATCCCATTATTTAAATTGTGCTGTGAATGTTGTTTCATCTTGTCTGCAGCAAATTACATGGACAACTGGAAGTGCACAGGGATCCTGAGAGGAGACGGCAGCCCAGTGAATGGCTCTTCTGGACACGCTGCGGCTCTGAATGCGGTGGGTGTCCCTGGAGCTGCTCAGATGGTTGTTGGGGCCGCTTCTGCTGGCAGGTACGTAGGCATGAGCAACATCTAGGCCCGGTTTCACAAACAGAGCTTAGCTTAAGCCAGGACTAGGCATTAGTTTAATTAAGATATTTTAGCAACTGTTACAAAAATGCCTTATAAGAAAATATTACAGGTGTGCATCTTAACACAGAACAGCCTTGCCTGTGAAACTTGGTGCTAAAGTCTTAAATATGAACTTTCCAGGAGGATTTCAATGCAAGCCCTGTATTTGTAACACTTTAGATTAGGAAACACTAGTTGCTATTAGCTAGTTTCTTGCTAGCATGCATATTGGCTGTTTTTATAAAGCACACATTAATGCATGACTGTATTCTTGAAGACTTAGTCTTAATCAGAAACAAATTAGGAGTTTATTGAGGGAAAACTATTAGTTTATAGTCGTGCTGTCAAACTGATTCATCAAAAATGAAACAAGTTTTTCTTTACATAATAAATATAGACAGTACATACAAATATATTAAGTATTTAAAAATACAAACACATGCATGTATATATTTAATGAAAATGTTATGTTTATATATTAAATATATTTAGATATAATATCAAATATGCCTTTACATGTAAATACTTTCAAAATATATACTGTATGTGTGTGTTTTAATATAAACATAATGAATCAACACACCATAAACACATTATGTAAAGCAAAACTTTTATTTCGGATGTGATTAATCGTTTGACAGCACTATTTTATAGTAAATTTGTGTTCCCTTATTTGAAGTGTTTAAATTTTAGCTTGAAATTCAACAACAGTTTACATTTTAAACAACCATATAATATTGCATAGAATTTTCATAATTATTAATCGTAAATGTGTTGGTATGGAATAATCTTTTTTAAAACAATGCTGGGCAACAATTAATCACATTCAGAATAAATGTGTTTGTGTACTGTGTAAATGTATTATGTCTATATAAATTGCATGTATGTTTATTTTTTATCATTTTTCTTATACATGAAAATTTATGTAATCGTTTTTCAAAATATTAAACTCTGTGTGTGTTTTATTTTATATATATATATATACACCTAAATGTACACACACACACTCCGGAGTACAAAACCTGTCAGAAGTAGCACGGGTATATATTTATATAGCGATAAATAAATACTTGGTATGGGTCAAAATTATTGATGTTTTCATTTTGCCATACTCTCAGAAAGGATATTAAATAAAGATAATTGTTCATGAAGATATTTTGTAAGTTACCTTGTGGGTTATGCATAATTATGTCTTATTTTTAACAGAAAAAAAGCTCAGCTGATGCCAGGCTAATGGCATGACGTGCTGATTGGCTATTTGCTGCATGCACAGGATTGGATGAAGACCTCATTGACACCCTTGAACACCCGTCTAGCTACTAATCCAACAGAAGCGTGTGCTAAGACACAGTCGTTGTGTGTGTTGTGTTCAGTGCTACTTACCTGACAATGCTTTTTTTGTTTGTTTGTTATTTTTGAACATATTATACACTAAACTTGATTCCCATCAATACTGAAATACTTATTAATTTTTGTGATATGATACAGTATTACTTATTTATTTTAATACATTTTTCACAAGTTTCATACATAATTGTCTGCATTTGTATTGACCATGTCAAAATCTCTCATGTATAGTAAGATTTAAAAGAGTAGTTTACCCAAAGTTGAACTGTATCTTTTACATGCCATCAAATGTTCCAGAACATTTTTTCTTCTGTGAAGCACAAAATACATTTCTTTTTATATCCTCATTTATTTGGAACTGCTTGAAAGTAGGTGACTTTGACATCTGGGTGAACTGTTCCTTTAACTCAGGGTACCCGAGAACACTACACATGGCTGTGCTGTTGGTTTGAAGCTGCTGGCATGTAATGTGTTTTGTGTACAGTAGAGGGAGACACTGTATCATTAAGATCAGTTCTGTTCGAAACGTCTAAGTATGCCCTTGGAATTACTAACAACTTTTAATTTGTCACATCCTCTGAATTACCAGTTGTTATTATTATTATTAAAATTATAATTATTATTTCTTTTATGACATAGGAACACAGATTGTTTTTTAAAAAGCAGCTTTTTGCTGTTCTGCATCCTAGTAGACAATGATGAAACATCTGACATGCTATCTCGGTTAACAAATAGTGTCACCAAAAGTTTCAACATTTAGGTGTCTGGTGCATGAATAAAGGACCATAAATCAAAAGCTGGAACCTAATCATGAAATATTGGAGATATTGAGATGTTCATTTCCCTTCATGGAATATTCTTTATAGCAGAGCCACTTCAAGTGGGAATTCAAAAGGGCAGCAAAACAGTTTTTGAAATAAACGCAACTTTTATAAGTGTATTTTTTATTTTTTCTAAAATAAAGTTATGACCTTTCCAAGGTTTTTCTGAATTATGTTCGTCCTTGTTCAAGGAGACCTTGCAAGAGAGGAACAAGTTGGACTGAAAGGACTGTAAAAAAGAAAAGTTTTTGAAATGTTACTGTAAGCAAAATCCTGATTCAGTCCCACTCAGATCATGACCCCAGGCAACTTTAAAGGACAGACTAGTTTAGTCTTAATAGTGGTTGAACACACCATAGTGGCGACTGTAGGCTTAAACATTCAACGCTGCTGTTTTTTAGTTTGCACCAATCCTGGGTTTTAGGTACCATGAGATTGGTTTGGGTTTGCCATTGCTATAGTAACTTATGCTACAGTGCTAACCTCCTCCGGGGCAGGTTATGTTCTGGGTTAGAGATCTTAAAACGAAATTTGACCAATCAGATTCCAGCAAGGTGACACATGTCTGATGCAATAAAGCCACTCCCCCAGCTTCTCGTACTCCAAATTAAAGGATGCTGCATTGTAAAACATTGTTTAAAGATAAAATCATCAGATTATTTTTTTGGTTATTATTTTTAGAATTACTTTATTATTTATATAACTATAATCTCCTTAATCTATTACACAAGCCAGTCTATTTTAATAGTAATAAGCGTTTAAATTAATATAAACAGATAATATGCAGTATGACTGTATCACGAGAAGTGAATGAAAGTTTAAAAGCATGTGATTGGCTGCTCATTGCTGATGTCACACTTTCATGGGCACGTGCTACATGCAGAGATGCAGAGAAAGTTGATGACTAGCTTCATGGTACCAACAAAACCAGATTGGAGTGGTTTGGTTTTGTCAACTTAAAACTAATCCTGTAACTCTTGAGTTTGTTTAGCCACCATCATGGTACAGGCCCCAGGCCTTAGTCTTTTATTGTCTGTTTTATTGTTTAAGGGCTTAAATGATGCCACAAATTTTAAATCATATAATAAATAACACTTAAGCTCAGTTCACTAATAATGAGTTGCTTATTAGCGTGCATATTATTAGCATATTGACCATATATTGGTATTTATACAGCACATGATGCTTTATTCTGTTAGATCCCGAAACCTGATCCAATACCTAAACATGAGCTTTACAGCTACCTTACATACAGTTCTATAAATAAGAAGCAAAGTAGTTTTCTAAGTGAAAACTCTTAAATTAATAGTAAATGTGTTTTCTAATCTAGAGTGTTACCAAATAATGTCCCAAATATTGGTTTATGCTAAAAATGAATCTGCCCCTATACATTTCAGTTTAAGCTCCCAAGCTTGATTATCAAAAGTTTCAAATCGTTTAAGTTTAAAGTAATCCTAATCATAACCCTAAACATATACACTGCTAAGTACTTAAATGTATAATCAAAGTTTAAATCAAAGTTTAAGTGTTTTTTTACAAACTAAAAGAACAAGCTAAAATGATCCTGTGTGATAACTGACATTGTGCAACACGATTAACATTTCATGGAAAATTCTGTCGTTCTGTCACCTTTGTGTCCTTCCAAACCCGTAAGACCAGTGTTGTCAAACTCAATTCATGTAGGGCCACAGCTCTGCATCGTTTAGCTCTAACCAGCTCTTCTGTTTGACCACCCTCAGCCATTATTAGACTATTTTAACGATGTTCTTACTACCTTACTGGGCGTTGAATGTGGTAAGGAGATGGTAAGCTCTTGGATTTCATCAAAAATATCTTAATTTGTGTTCTGAAGATAAACAAAAGATAAACATGAGAGTAATTATAGACATAATTGTACTTTTTGTTTGAACTAACCCATTAATTCCTCCTGACAATGTTACCTTGTGTCCAACCTTTATTTGTTTCTTAGTTTTTTTATTTGTCTGTGTTCATTTGGCTTCGGCCCCGCTCTGTTCCTCTAGGTACTTCTTCCCTCATTTGGACTCCCCTCGAGCGGGATCTCGCCTGGCTCACCTCCTGCCTCCTCCCTCTCTCATTGAGCAAATTTTTGAGTCTGATCCATCCCACGCTCCTCAGCTACATCATCGACACACAACCACCTCCACCCATCAACCCACCGAACACGACTGAGGACCTCACACTCACCCGCTTTATATAGCTTTTCACATTTAATGTACAATTTGTGTCATCATATGATCCTTTTTTTGGGGTTTATTTTCTTTTTTAACGTTATCAGAATTGCCTGTGTTATGTCCAGATCATAGTTTACCCCAAAAAGGACATTATAATAAATTGGTGACACTTTACAACAAGGTGTCATTTGTTAATAATGTATTAACTAACATGAATAAGCAATTAACAAATCTTTGTATTTATTAATCTTTGTTAATGTTAGTTTATAAAACTACAGTCGTTTATTGTTAGTTCATGTTAACTGCATTAACCAATGTTAAACACAACTTATGATTTAAACAATGCTTTAATAAATTTTTAAATTAGCGTTAACTAAGATTAATAAATGTTTTAGACAGAGTGCTTGCTCCTAGTTCATGTTAACTAATGAACTTTATTGTAAAGTGTTACCAATAAATTATATTTAAATTTTATATAAAGAAAACAAAGACATCTGTTTTTGTGATTATTATTATTTTTTTGTTTGTTACAGAAAAAATGGTGTCATTAAATGTTTTTAGTTACTCAAAAAGTAAGGGTTAAAGATACTGCGAGGCATAAATACTTTCATGAGTAGCATTTTATTACATTTTTAATTCTTACTTTATGAAAATAATTTCACAGTGTTTTTAATTTTGATGTAGAATATGACGTGGACTTGTTGTTTCACAACAAGGTTTTTCACATTATAATTAAAATACAATAATAATAAAGAAAAATGTGGTTTTTCAAAATGTAGTTATACAATCAAAAATGCTGTATATTGTCCGGATGTATACACACATACACACACACACAGTCCTAATCAGATCAAACACTTTGAGTCATGGTATAGTTGTGGGTTGTTTTTTCTCTTCTGTGTCTGTGGCAGATGTAAGATGTAAGGCTTTGGGCCTCGGGCTGCTGAGAGTGTGTTAATTAAGAGAACATACAGTATTGTGGCCTAATTACACACCTGCTAACCCCGTGGCCATGTCTGCTCTGGGCTGGACTCTCTCCACAGAACCACACAGTAATGGAAAACACACTTTGCCACAGGGTTCAGGCTCTTTTTGGGAAATGAGTCTTTTAAGAGGGTGATATGACATAAGCCCTCCTTTCACATTAGCACCTCCCTCTCCTCTGGCCCCGCCCCTTTATACTCTCATCAACACACAAACATAAATTATGTATATGAAATTCTGTTTTATAATTTTTATGAAAACAAAGCGCTCGTCGGTACTCCTATCCTGCAGATGTCGCTACAGTGTGTTGTAAATTCCTCACAGAGCGAGACAGAGGGCTGGACTGACTGGAACACAACGGGAGTTTGTGCTCTGCTGAGTTTTGGCCATGAGAGTGAGACAGTCAGTCTAGACGCTCTTGACAGCCTCGTCTGGAGGAGAGACACTTCCCTCTGCGGCTCTGTCCCCATCACGACGACACATTACGAGCGTAAGCCATTTCTATCTATCATTTGAAGTTATTTTATGATAGCCGGGAGTGGTTCGAGACTGCAAATGTGCTGCATTTCAGCAAGCAAAAAGCAATTGAAGTTGTTGCAGACAGTCGCAATGGAAAAGATACTATGCGCGTTCACGTTATTAAAGGGAACGTCGCTGATTAATCAATGCTGCGTAAATGTTCTGTTTGCACGACTGCGTTAAAGAAGCGTTAAATAACGGAGCCGTGCGCCTGTAAAAACTTTTTGGTGTCAAGTCAAGAACACTTCATTTTCATTTGCTGCAAAGACAGGACTTTGGTATCCTTGTCTGTGTAAAAGTTTCTGAACAGAAGGTAAACACAGTTTGTATTTGGAATATAACGTTTAACGTCAGTTTTTAACATGCAGTAGAAATACCAGGGTGCTGTATTTTTGTAGTTATGTTGTGAGAGAGCCAATATGGTATTTTTTCACCTAAATGCAGTGTTATGAATGGCATGCGACAAAAAAAACCTGATGTGCACAAAAAAATAATAAGATGAAACCCGAAGCTTGTCTTTTTGTTTTTGGTTATTGCGGGGCTGTGTCTTTTTGGCATGTAATGGAGCTGTTACACTGTTGTTCCCTTATAGGCGTGCATAACAACCTCAGGGGCCAGTTTGAAGACTCATAACTCATCATGTCTGAGAGAGAGGTGAATCAGAGACCATGGCTGCAATCTCTTTCTGTCAGTCTCACACAGAGGCATAATTCAGCCCCTACTGGTACCTTAAATGTGGCTCGACAGTAATTCTTAGAAAAACTTCCTCCGTCTCTTTCCTGCGGTCATTTTGAAAGGCTGAAGTAACATAAAATGGCATTATGTGGAGCCCCGGGCCCCAGATTCCCTCATTTGTTCCTAGTGACGCACACGGACTAGCATCATAGAGAGCATTAGTGGCCACCCACTTTTTCAGCACCACTGGTTCCGGAAGTATTTTTTTTCTCCATTAATTTTTCCCATAGGGATTTAAAAAGCATTTATTAAAGAGTCATGTGCTGTAAGCAAAACTAACCAGCTACGTGGTGAATCACAACACTACCAACTTTTATTCAAAGCAATAATATAATTGAAAAATGGACATAATAAAGATGAAGATACAACACTATGTACTTAATGGCTTTAATGAGGGAAAGAACTACAATCTTATGAAGCATTGCATATGTAAACAGACATAATGTGAGCAGATAGCCTCTGCAAAAGCATATACCATTGATTAAAAACCTACAAGCAAAATTTTATCAATCAATGGACTTATGGAACTCGTGGAGAAAACGAATATAGAGTTTTTACTTACAGAACTCTATTACACAGATGTGTTCTGAAACCTAGTTAGCTGCCTAAGCAGGTATCATAGGCACACTGCTGAAGAAAAAAGGAGGTTTCGTTTCAGATCTTGCTTACGTACAGGTCTCAAGACAGCTGTCTAGTTTTGGAACAGAGCTTGTGATTTCTCTTCCAGCTGCCAAATTAAGTGATAGTCCTCGCTGCCCCTCACACCTCACTCCTTTAATGTCCATTTGATTCCACTTCTGTTAAACACCCAGCAAGACATACATCATGGAAACTCTTGGTCTTGTTTAGTCATGTGGAGTATGACTCCGGTCATGCTGTCTGTACCTGCAGTTGCACCACAGATTTCCACAGAAATGAAACGCCTGCCATTTTTAAAATTCTACGAATCTCTGGCTCATTGCATCTTTATTGAATATTCTGGGTAATTGGTTAATGCCCTTAGCTGTCAATAAAATCAGTTTAAAAACATTTAACCCTATAAAGCCAAAATGGTCATTTAAAGGGTTAGTTCACCCAAAAATTGTCTGTCATGAAAGATCTTCATGTTCATCTTCAGAACACAAATTAACATACTTTTGATGAAATCTAAGAGCTGTCTGATCCTCCATAGACAGCACAGATGCTATCACGATCAACGCACAGAAACGTAGCAAGGACATCTGTAAAATAGTCCATGTGAGACAGCTACGTTAAATATTTTACAAATCTACGAGAATACTTTTTATGCGCAAAGAAAACAATAATAGCATAATTTATTCAACAATTTTTCTGCGCGAGATATCATCTTCCACCCTTTTGTAGAGTATCACAGTACGTAATCTACATAATCAGCGCTGTTTACGTTTGACTTACGGGTTTGGAAAGCCATGAGGGACAGTAATTAATGGTTGATTTTAAATTTTTGGGTGAGCTAAAAGCCGTAATTGTAAATTATCAATAGAAACAATTGGCAGAAAAATCTGGAACAGTTTATTGAACCTTTTTGGCTATGTAAGGCTGATGCATCACAAAGTGAATTAAAAGAATGCAAACTTGAAAAATTAATGATGGCATTGCTGCAGAAAAGTGGAATTGTAGATAATATATTTTGTACAGTTTGTATTCTTACAAGAGGTATGTATTGAATATATCATGGGCCATGATTCTGCAGATTTTCACTCAAAATTGTCACAAAATTCCAAAACCATTCCACAGATTCCCTCTGAGCTGTGCGTGAGCAAAGTCTGGATCAGATCCTGCAGCTAACGCATCCCTGGAGACAGTCTTCTGCACAGATACGACTCTTATTAGAACGATAGTGCTGAGAGCATATGAAAATAAAGTTGTCCTCCCTGAAGGTTTGTTTTTTGTTGGCCTTTCTGAAGTAGGCCCTGCTGTTTACGCTGCGTGCTGCAATTTTTGATGTTCGCTTTTGCATGATTTTGTTTTTACTTCACAGTGACCTTATATTGTTGCGTCCAAACAGCCATTGGACATTGAAAAACAGTTGATAAAAACTGGAGTGAGTATTACAGCAATCTTTTGAATCCTACCACAAATATGTTGAGCATGACTCACTCCTTTAGTATATTTATGGAGCTCATTCATGCGTAGTGTATGTACTGATACAGATATAATGCAGCTGTTTGTTTAGTTGTATCAGGGTGTTTTATTTAATTGCATGTTGAAGATGCTATGAAATGTGATTTTCTTTCTGCTGTTGATGTCTTTGGTATTGAAACAGGAAAATGTGGTGCAATATCTTGAAGGCTTTATTCTTTTTTTAGCTTATTCTTTTTCCTTTTCACCAATGCCTGGCAAATGCAGTGTATCTGAAGGCTATTGGTAGGTGATTCAGAGAGTCTAGCTAGCTTTAATTTTAGATTAATTCTAGATAAATATAATAAAGTAAACATAATAAATACACACAGCACACACTAATTTTATGCAAACTGAAACAGCCTATCATGGCTTTCAGGCCAAGGAATCTGATTGGACGAACATTTTATGGAACATTTTTTACACCTTCAACATAATACATTTAGACCACTTAGCGTACTGGGAAAAGACGTTCAACCAGCACATTTTCTTTAAACCAAATCACCTATTTTGTCTTTAACCCATTTAATCTAGGGCTGGGCGATTATACGATCTCGATTTGTGATCGCGATCAAATTAAGTTCGATCTCGATTTTCAGCTGTGGGTATTCTTTCTCGATCACGTGCATAACATGCTGCAGTAAAGTGCACGACAACAAATCACAACCCGCTTTCCTA
>JAUCMT010000043.1:3397759-3440661 GCA_032357475.1 Enteromius thamalakanensis | reverse complement strand
AATCTAATAAATGCAGCCTTGATGAGCAGAAGAAACATATTTAAAAACCATTAAATATCTTACTGTTCTAAAACTTTTGAATGGTAGTGTAAAAAAATAATAATAATATTAATCATTCACCATAATAACTGAAAGACATGTCTATGGTCTACATGGGATGTGACAAAATACTATAGAATCATTATATTCAGTGTCTACACCAGACACAAGCGTCATGGCAAATCTCAAAAAGAAAACTTTTGCCGCGTTCAATTTATGACATGCTCAGCCAAATTTGACATGCTTTATAATGGTTGGTTATCGTTTCTAGTGTAGGCAGAAAAGCTGGTGTATGTATAAACAGTGTTACTCACCTATGAAGAAGAACCAAAGCAACCAAATCTTTCTGACACTCGGCTCGGCTGTTCACTGAACGCACTCTCCTCCACATCATTTGTCGACACGCCCATTACTGCTGATTGGCTATACGTTTGAAGACACAAACTTGAAGACACAGTTTTCTAAAGTATTTTTGAAAAATCGCTTGCCCTGCCTTTTAACAGAATTTTCAATATTCTTTGCATAGAAATTGATTTGTTTGAAATATTTAGTAACAATACAAAATTATTTTAGTAATTTTAGTGTAAAATCTATTAATTTGATCAAAACTGTTGTTTTATTAGCAATTTCAGCAAATGTAACCATGTTCGATTTTTACTGAGCTGTCTGTGCTTATCATTTTCTTTTTTCCATCTAAAAGTTAAATTATTTCACTCCGTCGACATCAGCGCTGGACTGTTTTTTTTTAAGGCTATACTTTTTGTCTCATTGTCACCTATCTGTTGCTGGCACACTGCATCGCTATGGTTGTTTAACAAGAGCTTTTACTGAATCGGTTTGTGTCGTTGTTTGTATGACCTTCCCCTTCCATCCTGCACAACGCGTGTCCAACGATGTTTAAATCTGCTTTTTGTAAATGAATTTGTGTGCTTCAGCTCTCTCTTCTATCTGTGTACTCAAACAAACACATTTTTTCTTGCTCAATGTCAGTCATCTTACAAGGCCTTCCAGACAGAAGTTAACTCTTTTAAACTTCATTGGAATTAGTTGGTTCTTATTCAACAGTGCTGTCCACTCCATATTCTATTAAGCTCCGCCTCACTTTAAGCGCACTACGTCTTTGAAAAGTCGTCAACTCTAATAAAAAGATGTAGATGAGTATTCATGGGAACAGATTTGGCAAAATGTAGCGAAACAAGACTTGCTCAGCAATGGATGCTCTGCAGTGAATGGGTGCCATCAGAATGAGTCTAAACAGCTGATAAAAAATTTGACGGCACCCATTCACTGCAGAGCATCCGTTGCTAAGCAAATGATGTAATGCACATTTATCCTAATATGTTCCAGTAAAGAAACAAACTCTACATCTAACAATCTACATTTTGATTGGCGAGTACATTTACAGCAAATTTTTACTTTTCGGTGAACTGTTCCTTTAATCATCTTACTTTATTTCATACGCACTTGGACAATTAAAGTGTTTCTTTCATTTGTTTTACCAAGTTTCTACTAACATTTCTTTTTACAGCTCAGCTTTTATTGGCCGTGTTCATTTCCTCCCTCTTTCTCTTTCCCCAGCAGCCATCTCTTCACGAACGCTCCCCACGTTAGGTTTCATGTGCTTTATTTAACATGCTTTTTTCTATTTTTTCCCTGCTGTCTGCTGAACAAGGGCCACTCTTTACCGATGGAACAAGTCCAACTGCTGCACTTAAAATATTTAGCAGTCTGGGCCGCATGTTAATGAAAGCGTCTGCGGCTGGCTGCTATTTTAGAGACACCTGTGTGCGCCGTGATTGAATTTTCAGAGGCTGAGGAGTGCTGATTTTCATGTCGAGAAAGAGACAGCAAGCGAGAGAGACGCAGAGGAGGCAAAACGAGAGATGGGAGGGGGGGAAGCAAAAATGATTTCAATTCTAATGGCCACGGCGGTAGCGTAGCGTTCTCTCAGACAGATGGATCATGAATATGGTCTAGACGTTTGGTGTCTGGGTGAGTCAGAGGGGGCCCTGTACGAGAGGGGTCTTCACACTACCCCACCCCCACAACACACACACACACACAAAACACAAACTCACTGTGAGTGGAGAAAATGAAAGCATTTTCAGGCTGAAAATAAATGTTGTTATAATACGTTTATAAGACAGACAGGAGAAGGAGAAGACTCTCAATATTAACCGAAGAGCCACAAAGTAACAAATGATACAAAATGCTTGTTAAACAATAGATTGATGTGAATTTTTTGAATGAAAGATCAAAAGGATAAACAATGCAGATTTATTTTCACAGACATCTTAGCTCAGATTTACCAAGGGTGCCAATACTAATGGAATGGCACTGTATATGTATTATATATATATATATATATATATATATATATATATGCTATATATATATAAATAATTATTTGTATGAATTTTTTATATTTTTATTTTTATATAATTGTTTTCTAAATTATTTTCATTATTTTTCTGTGAACTATTATTTAACAAACATGTGGAATAAATGTTAGAAAGTTTACTGTAACTGTATTATTGTTAAATATTAATACAATTTACATTTCTTTTTGAAAATGTAATTTATTCCTGTGATTTTCAACATCATTAATCCAGTCTTCAGTGTCACAAGATCCTTAATAAATCATTTGAATATGCTGATTTGCTGCTCAAAAAGTAAGATTTAAAAAGGGAAAAAAAAACATTCTACAATGATGCATTAAATTGAAGGTTACAGTTACAATAAAATTTATAATGTTACGAAAATGTTAGCAAGTACTGTTTTCAACATTGATAATAATTATTAAGATCATGTGACTCTGAAGATTGGGGCCATGATGTTGAAAATCCAGCTTTGATCATAGGAATAAATAGCATTTTAACACAATAGAATAAAAAGCAGTTATTTTTAATTACAATAATAATTTATAATATTACAATTTTTACTGTATTTTTGAATAAATAAATGCAGTCTTGGTGAGTAAAAGAGAGTTTTGTCAAAAACATCTTAATCTTAATTATTTCAAACTTTTGAACTGTAGTTTTGGTGTTTTTGACAAATTTTCACCATCAAATAAACAGACAGACAGACAGTCAGTGAGTGCATACAATCCACAAAAATGTGTGCAAATGCTAATTATTGACTGATGGAGGACTTGGGACAGAGATAAGTGTGTGTGTGTGAGAGAGGGTAAAAGGTGCCGACGGCTGCTGAGGTGGAAAATCTACAGTGACTCAATTTGTCCGGCTGCTTTTCCTGCCCAACGTGACCTTCCCACAGAACTATGTGTTTGATATTGACATACTCGTTACACTCTGCCAGTTTATCTGCGGTTGGATTCCAGCGGTGATGTGTGTTTGGGGTCAGAAGTCACTGTCACGGGGCTTTAGAGAGTGGCTACGTTCCAGTTCATTGTACACTGGAAATATCAAACCTATGCCAAAGAAAAGATCTGTTGCTTATTCCATTCCATCGCAACTTCAAGGCTGGCAATGTTATGTCATTTAGCTAATGTTACAATTTTATAAATTATAATATGCATTGGAATAGTTGGCAGACTCAAAAGTATGTACATTCCCATAAGAAGAAAGTATAGTTAAAAATGTAGTCAAAGCAGGTTAGTAGGATCCAGCTTGTGTCTGGTTTGATCTTGTCTCTGGCTTCACTTCTGAACACATTTATTATCATACCCGATTTCTGTTTAATAGCAAATATTGAAGGAGTATTTTATTGTTCATATGGTTATCATTAGGTCATTTTACTAAATAGTTGCCAAGCAATGTGTTTACAATGGATTATAATGCAAATCATACAGTTTAATCATAACCTTGTGAAAAAAAGTCTGTTAATAGAACTGAATGTGCACTTGTAGTGTACTTCAAATCATTAAAGTGTATTTTAAATAAAAAACCTTTACTTGATAATATTAATAATATAAAACAACAATGTAACACACTTAAATAGACTTTTTCAAAGAGTGCACCATTTAATAATTTTTAAATGACAATTTTAAACATTTTAAATAATGTTTTAATACTCTTTTGTTGTGGTTTATTTAAAGATGTATTTATTTTGATTAGTTAGCTAAAATAATAAAGTGGATGCAAAGTACTTTGTGTATAATTATTTACACAAAATATTTATTTAACTGTATTGAGTTATTTAATATTACATTTAAAATAAATAGATTTGATATTACTTACAAATGTATAATTACTAGTTCTGTCAAACGATTAATCACGATTAATCACATTTATTATGTACATATAAATAGACACACATGTACAGTATACATTTAAGCAAAATGTTGATTATATATTAAATATATTTCTATGAAATATTATAAATAAGAATATGATTATAGTTTTTAAAATATATACTCTGTGTAATAAATATACACAGCACACACAGATATATAATGTAAACAAAAGTTTTATTTTGAATGCTATTAATCGTCTGACAACAGTAATCACAAATATATTTGAATAAATTATTAATTTGCGGCTTATTAATAATTAGTGAATTTGTTGTTAAAATGTAGGTATTGGGTAGGATTAGAGATGTAAAATAAAGTCATGTAGTATAAGGCATTAATATGTGCTTAATTATCATTAATAATTTGCTAATAATCTAATACGTGTAACAGTAAAATAAAGTGTGGTAAATCTTCAGAATAGGGGGTCAGAATAATGCATTAGTTAAGCATTAATTAATGGTTAATTTTTTCACAAATAAGCATTAGTTGTAATTAATTAATTAATTAATTACTACACTAGTAATTAATGATTAACTTAACATTTTAATAATTAATTAGTACTGTGTTTTTACTCAACTTATGCTTAATTTTGAACAAATTGACCATTAATTAATTAATGCTTAACTAATGCATTATTCCGACCCCCTATTCTGAAGTGTTAACATTACATGCAGTTTTCACTTAAGTATATTATTTTAAAAGTATTTCTTTGCAAATATGATACAAGGTATTTTTTACAAGGGCAATATAGAGTTAGAACTGTTAACACACATTAACTCCCATTAACAAACTGCTGTGTCATTAGTTGCTCTGCTTTTTGCATAACACTATGTCTTAAAGGGATAGTTTACCCCAAAATGAAAATGATCCTGTCTTTTATTCACCTTTGAGGCATCCTTTCTTCTTTCAGACGAATCCAATCGGAGTTATAATAAAAATTGTCCAGACCCCTCCAAGCCTTTGAATGGGTTTAAATGGGTGATAGCTGTTATTTGAAATAACATGTCCGTATTCATAGTTAGACGTCCCTCACAATGGCTCCAGGGGGTGAATCAAGTCCTCCTGTAGCAAATCCATGCATTTTTATATGATAAATATCCATATTTCCAAACTTAATAAGCACTTTTCTCTCATGTCTGCTGTCTGTGCTAACCAGAAGTAGTCCCGGTGGATGATGTAAGACACATTGTGTTACATGATTAGTGACGAGCACGAAAAGAGAACCAAAAAAAACACCAGTCATGAATTAGAGGCACAAACTAAGAATGTGTAAAGGACAAAATGTAGGAGGATTTCGATATAAGCCAAGAAGAGACTGTTACACAAACACCTAGGATGCTTCAAAGTTGAGTAAAAGATTTTTATTTTTGGGTGAACTATCCCTTTAATGCGGTGCTCATGTCATAAGATGCTGAAAAACAACACAGTGATCCATCTACTGCATGTGTAAGCGGGCTAACAATTGCAAAACAGTGCAGATGGAACACAAGAATGTGCCCTGTGTGAGCTAAGGAGAGCATCTGTGGCCAATTTTCCATAATGCATGATCAGTCTTTACTTTATAATCCAATAGGGAACTCTGGGAGGTGTAAAAATCCTGACTGACTGTGTGGTGCACGGACACACAAAAAGAATTAAAGCATCAGGTCTGTCTGTGGGGTGTAATTGGAGTGAATTGAAAAGCACTGTCACTGTGTTCTGTCTGTCTGCTGCGCAAACAAACACTCATATCCTGACCCACACAGTCTGCAGAGAGCAAGAGGATTTGTGTGCTTTAGAAAGAATAATCCTAAAATATAAGACAATACGAGCCACAAGGGAAGCTAAAAAGCACATTATCAGATCAAATCTCTTTTGCATTTACAGCCTCTTAAATGTAGGTTCTGAAAAATATGATAACATGTTTCATGTCGCTGGCTTTTAAGATGTCTGCCTGTTGTTTGTCAGTCCGGTGGAGTCGGCCCTTAAATATTTTTCTGCTCCCTCCCCCTGGCAGTTGTGTGCAGAGTGTGAAGGAAGTGAGTGTGTCGATGGTGCACACTACCTCCCTCTCTCTCTCTCTCTCTCTCTCTCTCTGCAGCAATCCCCAAAACAGCCAGAGACACCGCATCAGCAACAGGAGGGACGGCAGACTGCAGATACTCGATTTTAAGTCTAGAGTCTGCCTCGAAACCTCCGCTTTTGGGTTTAGCATGTGACTGTTTGGAAGTTATCTAATCTCACTTGGGATGAATGAAGCGGAACGCTTTCATAGATTGAATAAAGTTTACAAAGAGCGAATGGAACGTCATAGTCATTGCTTCGCAGATGTTTCTGAGATGAAGGAAGAGAGAGAGTGTAGTTTCTGTGCAAGAAATGAGACGTCCCTGCAGCTGTCAGCTGATCTTTGGGTGTGGTCTGTCGTCCACAAAACAGACATCTCCCATCAGCACTTATACAGATGAGATCAGTCTTCTAAATTATGTTTGAGTTACGCTGATTTACTATTATTGCTTGTAGTAATTCAGACAGTATTTGCATCTCTGTAGCTGCTGCAAAGGTGGTAGCTTTTATATGTGTTATTAAAGGGTTAGTTCACCCAAAAATATTCTGTTATTAATTACTCACCCTCATGTTGTTCTAAACCCATAAGACCTTTGTTCATCTTTGCAACACAAATTAAGATATTTTTGATGATGTCAGAGAGCCATCTGTCCTTCCATAGACAGCAATACAACTGAAATGATCCCAGATCCAGAACATAGTAAAAACATCAGTAAAACAGTCCATGCGACTCAACTTCAAACTACTTTTTTTTGCACAAATAAAACAAAACTAGCATCATTTACTCTTCTTTCATGACTTACATCTTCCGCCATTTTAAAGAGTGTAGCAGTGCACCACATAAGCAAGCTTTAAAGTTTTTTTCCCGACCTAATCAGCCTTGTTTACATCTGAGTGAAAGCACGTGCATGTGTGTAATCGGCGGCTGCCTTCGCCTAGAAGAAAGAGTACGCTCAGTAATATTCTCTAAAATGACATAAGACGTAAGTAATAAGAGAAGAATGGTTGCGTATGTGATGTTATTTTTGTTTTCTTTGCGCAAAAATATATTCTCGTATCATCGCAAAACTGAAGTTGATGTCACATCATATTACTGGTGTTTTTACGCCTTTCTGGATCTGAGCTCATTTCAGTTGTATTGCTGTCCATGGAGGCACAGATAGCTAGCTTTCTGATTTCATCAAATCATCGTAATTTGTGTTGCAAAGATGAACGGAGGTGTTTATCATTTTTGGGCAGTGTTGGGAGTAACGCGTTACAAAAGTAATACTTTACAGTAATAAATTACTTTTTGCTGTAATGCAGTAGTGTAAGGCATGACTAATCAAGATGCAGTAATATTTTACTTGTTACATTTTCAGTAATGCTCGCGTTACAACACACTCTTAGCCGAAATTATTCAAAAAACAGCAAGACATTACATTAATGTATAAAAAATGCCTTAAGTCAGTTCTATTTTCTGTTCGTGGTCAGTTATTATTCATGTGTGGCGTCCAAGTTTGTAAATGAATACTAAAGGACAGCTTCTAATATATACAGTATGTGTAGAGCAATTTATTTAATTGATCTCGCTCTCACTGGGGTAACCTTGTATGTTTGACGTGGTCAAGTGAAGGCGTATTTAGGGCAGGTTTTACAGGAATGTCATGAGGCTACTGGTCCAACAGAGGAAATGATTTCGGCCTCTGTGGCTATTAGCTCATATTGTTTCAGCTATTAAAATAGTTCAGATTTTTGTGTAATGGCAAAATAATATTTTGTTTAGGTTTTTTTTTTTTATTAAGTTAATTTAGAAAAATGCTTGGAGTTTTAGTTTTTTTTTTTTAAGTAACATTCGTATTTTTAACATAAATTTAACCTTTTCAAATCATCACAACTTGCCTAAGATAAAATAAAACATTTCAAGCATCTAACACTGTTTAAAGGTTAAACCTGCGCTGTAATAACACATGTGCGATGGCATGATGGTATATTCACTTTGTGAGGAGAATCTAAAGCAGGCTCTTGCAGCACACGGAGGAACCAGTGCAACCACTTGCACTTTTCTTTGAGTATACAAAAGTTTGCAAAAATAGTCTTGACTTTTAAAAGTTGGATTTTTTTTCTCTGCATTATTTCCGCTTGATTATTACTGATCAGATCATGGACAGTGGCAGCTGCATTCAGACTAATGCATGGATCTCTTTCCACATATCAGGTGTTTTGCTCTGGTCTGAAAACATAACTGACGGTGTGTTCTTCAGTTTTATATAAAAGCATTAGAAAATGCAAGTGCATTTATCCGCAGCCACGATCAGACGCTTCAGGATAAACAAACACAACACAACGCGCGCGTGACGCGCAAGTCTGTCAGCGCGTCAGTTTCGTGCATCTAAAACCAATGCATTCCAAACGGTATATGAAGATCACGGACGGGAAGTGTAGTTTAGAAAAGTAGTCCCGTCCGAATAAGGCTTCAGTGTAATTCAGCTTTAAATTGCACTAAAGGTTAACGCCGATAACGGCCCACCACTAATATATATATGTATATATATCTATATATATATGTATACAGTATATATATGTGTGTGTGTGTGTGTAAACAAAAACTTTTATTTTGCATGCGATTAATCATTTGACAGCACTAGATTAACTGTATAATTGGCTCATTTTCTACCAAAAGATGCACAAAGATTGTTCATTAAATTTTCTTTACATCACACAGCTCCCAATTGGCTGCATATAAAGTGTCCATATGGGTAATTCTGTTCTCTCTTCTCCTGTCTTACTCTTTAGCACAGCAGAAATGACAGTCAAAAAGATGTGTCCTGATTTGAGGTCACAATCATGTAGCAGAAGCTCTAAAGGTTGCTAAAAGCTAGGCGAGACAGTCAGTAAGGAGAAACCTGGGCGTATGTTCCCCGGTGGATTGCGTGTGGCTTTTTTATGAGTGGTTTTACTTACCATGAGAGTCCTGTGAGGAACGAGAAAAAGTGGGAGAAAGCTGCAGATGTTTAGACTGCACTTTCTAAGAAAAGTCTGTAAAAACAGGGCACAGTGCACGCCATTAATATGAAGAATTTTGCTGTATTGATTGTTCTCAGGTGTTTTGTCATATTTTGCATTATGCATTACATTGTGTTTGTGTCTCTAGAGCTTAAGGAAATGTCTGTAAACTTAACGGATAATTTCCTGGCAGAACAGTTTTTGTTTTCTTTTTACAGTGCGATGTGAAATGTTTTATATATAGCCTACGTGTCTGTTTGTGACTCAAGATTTAAGGCCTGTGGTTTTCCCCCTGTTTTTCCCTCACTGCTCTTGTAGGAAGTTGTGTAATATTTTGTCTCATTTTGAGTGTTTGGGTTTTTCTCTGGGATGGGCAAGGGAAAATATGCTCATGAAAAACATGCACATGACGCTTACAAAGCTGACAAGGATGTGTACCTTTCAGAGTAGAACTGATAAGACATTTTTAATTTAATGGGTTAAATTGAAAGTTAAAAGGATAAAATATATGGATGGATGAACTCATCAATAGATAGACAGATGGATAGATAGATAGATAGGTGGATGATACATGGGTAAATGATGGATGGGTAGATAAAAAGATGTATGGATAAAATATATGAATGCATAAATAAAGGGATTGGTAGATGAATGGGTAGATGGATTGTTGGGTAAAAGGATTAAAGGATGGATGAATACATGGTTCGATGGATGGATCAACAGATGAATGAATGGAACAATAAATGAATGAACACATAGAGGAATGACACATTAGTTGGATGGTCAAATTGACAGATGGATATGAATAGATTGATGAAGAGTTGGATGTATAAATGGAAGTGTGAATGAATTGATGAATAAATGGATGGACAGAGGGATAAATGGATGGATTAAGAGATGAATGTATAAATGTAAGGATGAATGAATTGATGAATAATTGGATGGATGGATGGACAGGTGGACGAATGGATGGTTGGATTGATGAGGCGATGGATGGACAGAGACATGGATGAATGGATGGAAAGATTCATAAAGAGATGGATAAATAAATGGAGGGATGGGTGAAATGCTGAAGAAATGGATGGACAGAGGGATGGGTGGATTGACGAAGAGATGGATGGAGTAATGATGAGATGGATGATCAAATTAATGGACAGAGGAATGGGTGGAGTGATGAAGAGATGGATGAATAAATGTATGGACAGAGGGAAAGATGAATGGATGGTTGGATACACAGGTTTACACAAGACTGTGGAAGTAAACTGGGTTGTGAATTCCATTTCAGGTTGACAGTGCATAGTTTACCAGCAAGCGCCTCTCATATTTTCCTTGTAACATGCAAAAAGTCTTGTTTCTCTTTTTTTATTCCTTCCATTCTTGCATTAAAGACTCCCCAGAGCTATGGTTTAGGTTTGGTCTGTAAAGTCTGTAAATGAATAAAATGAGGTGCTGTGGAGCACTAAGTGGAAACAGAGCTCAATAACAAAAGTCCAAGTTCAAGAGCAGCTACTCAAACAGAAGTTGTGGAAAGTGTGTTAAAGGTAAAGTGTGTGTGTGTGTGAGAGAGAGAGAGAGAGAGAGAGAGGTTCAGTCTAGAGCGAGAAGTCAATAGTCTGAGTCTGTAAGTCTGGTTAATGAATACCGCCCCCTCAGGGTGATCCCTTCATGTAAACACTTCATCACAGCGGCAGTGAGAGACAGCATATCTCCCCAGGGCACGGCCCGCTCACCGCCCATGACTTTACAGCCTATCAATATCTCCCATCCTCAGGTAAAACACACACACAAACAGACTTGGCAGGATTGATGCAAACTGACTAGAATCTGCGTTTGTATTGGTTTGTTCCCGTCTGATTTATTCATGTGTGTCTGGCCTTTCTTCCTTTCTACTCTTTAGTAGCTCGTTTTGGGGTATTACCATAGCTGATAGTCTAGTTAAAGAGAGAGAACTAATGAGGATTACATTAGTCAATGCTGACTGCAGCTACTCTAATCACTCCTAATCAATACTGTTGCCTATTCATGTGAAGTACTTCACTCGATGTGTGTGTGTGTTTTAAGCTATAGTTTGGATACAAAGTTGTCTTAGCTAAATCTGACAAGCCATTTTTTACTTTTGAAATTCTAAAAATGCAAAAATGCCATGAATGAATAAGTACCCCGGTAAAACTATGTATGGTCGTTTTACTATTCTTGTAAACACAGAAAAACCACAGCAAAACATCAAATTGTGATTTACTACTGTCATTACCACTTAACAGTTTTACTTTAATTATAATAATAATATTAATAAAATATCAGAATTAATCAATAAATGCAATTTTACTGTAAAATATTTATAAAAACTTATAAAAATGTCAGACTTAAAAAATATATTATTATTTTAATTTTAATTAATAATTTTAATATCTATCTACATGGGTTTATTAGTTATGGTAATATATAGAGTTTAGTTAGAGAACAGAGTATTATTACTTGTTATATATGTGTTCTGTTGATGAAGTGTTGGTTATTTACCTGACAATTATTGTAGGCTACTTTAGTTTATTTTACTGTTTAATTTACAATAAGAATAAGAGACAATAAGAGACAGTGTTTCAGGTATTACAGGATGGCATATTGGCCTATATTTTATATATTTTTATAAAGAGGCAAAAATTATGTTTGTATGTCATTATTGTATAATGATATACTGTTATTAGTAGTTAGTAGGAGTAGGAGTAGTAACATTATTTTTATAGTGAAATTGTATATATAATGTGACTTTAAACCATATTTATTTTAAGGTAGCTTACAGTTAACGGATTAAAATATTCTACTTTAGCATTTTTAACATGTTCCTTTTTTTATACAGCTAATGCTATATAATAAAATATGCAATTCTAAACTGTATACAGCACTAAAATGCCTGAAATATTATTCCCAATAGCAGAAAACGTATTTTTGCCTACTGTTTTTACTGTAAATCAAACGCGTGTTTATGAGTTACATAATTAGAATCAGTTTCATTTTTTAAAAAATTGTGTTTGTTTGTGCTTCAGTTAGTTCAATTTGTCTAATTCCCAATTATATTGTCCAGATACATAGTCATACATCAGTCCGAAGTTCCTGTCTGCTTCCACGAATATACGGCACATTTACTTGTTTGGCTAGACATCAGACATGGCGCAGCGCTTGGTCTCACTGTGATGTTGATCTGTGCTGATGTGATGGCTGACGGCAGTGTGATTTAGACTTCCACCTGAGCAATCACAGGTGCTGTGACGGAGCCAGACGGATGTGTCTGCGCCTCAGCTGTAAGAAGACTGGCCTCCAGCAACAGACTCTATGAGTCATCTCTAAAGACACTGACAGCCATTAAAAGGAGTTTTCTGTGGCGTGAGCTGATACTGTAAGAAAGCTTAATTAGTGTTAGGTAACTATGAAGTCTGTGCCATGTGATTTAGTGTAAATGATTCCAGTTTTTCTTTCATTTTCCTTGAAGTTACTGTCATGTGTTGTGTTTTCTAAGGCTGCTCTATTGCTCATACTTACAGTAGGTGTTTGCACAATCATACACTTTTGACATGTAATATGCGCTTTGGAAATTAATGCAACCATAAATCAAAATAGGTTGAAGTTATACTAGGTTTTATAGTTATGTCACCCAGTAACATTTTTTTTTAATGCAGAGGTTGTCATAAACTCTTCTTATCTGTCTGACCTTACCGTGACCGGCTCGTTCAGAGAAAACTCGTCTCACCGCAGACTGTCTTATCGTTGTAAATATGCTCACACGTATCTGTTACCGCAACTCAGCCTGGAACACTTCAAACCATCAGTGAGAGGTCACAAGCGAAAGTAGGCTACAAACACAGGTCACTCTTCCCACGTTCAAAGCAATGCAGTGGTGCAATGAGCGCAGAGGCCGGTAGAGGGCGCTAAAGCAAAACCTGCAGCTCTTTCAGTTTCAGACATAACAAGGCCAATTTTAGCTCTCCAGTCTGACAAACAGTTCTTAAAAACGACAACAGTTAAATGGCGTAAACGTTTCATCTTTGTAAACACGACTGAATTAGTCTTCATGTCCTTTGTTTTTGAGACATCAACATTTCTTTGTTTTGTCTGTTCACACAGATAGCGTGTGTTTCTGTATGTAATTTTGAGTTAGAACATTGGCTGGTTCTGTTAGGTCGTTACAAAAACATGTCTGGGTCACATTTTTCATCAAAGTCAAAATTAAAAAAAAAAATACAATTTTCACTTACACTTATACACATCTAAAATACACATATTTAGGTTTTATTTATTTTATTTACTGTAACATATTGTTAAAAATTCAAATTAGTATTAGAGGCAGTAAAATAAATACTGTGATGTATAAATAACAGCATGGTTATTGTTTACTAAAACTATTGGAAATCATATACATTATTTGTAATAAAGCTAAATGAAATAAAATTAAACTAAATTTAGAAATGTTGCCATGGCAACTAATGGCAATAAAACAAATGTATAAACTGAAGTTCTAAAATTACTAAATTGTAAAAAAAAAAAAAAATTCTTAATAATAATAATAACTATTAAATTAAATATGTTAATAAAGTAGTACATAAATAATACTATAGTAACACTGATTAAAAAGTTTCATTTAAATAATCTAAAATAAAATAGAATTAGAATTTGGGTGAAGTACATGTCATGAATATTATGTCACAAAAATTACTAATTATAATTATATATAATACAATTCTATTGATTTTAGAATTAAATATGTGCTTAGACCAAAAATAGAACAAATTTTAAATATTAAAGCGTAAACTTCAATTTAAATATATATACATTTTTAGAATAATTATTTTTTGTTGTTGTTGGTCATATTCATGTTGTTAAACATTAATCGGTTGTCTAGAGGAGAACTGCTGCATCCAAAAAGCACTGTGACATCAGTGAAGTGATCGGTTGTCATAAAAGCTCTATAATCGCATTTGCAGATGACACTTGGTGTGATATTTTGAAATGCAATGCCATTAAATTCACAAATTAAGTGCGGCTTAAGTGTCCGAATACTTTTGGGGGTGCACTGCGTTTCACAAACTCAGTTTACTTCACTTTGCCCACTCAGCCGGACATTCCCCACACCAAACCGCCCCGGATATATTTATAGACCGCAGACAGTTTGGGAAAGAAGGGGGGTGTCTGACACATCTGCTGAATATCTGCTAGACTGAGGGGTCAGCCCAAGGTTAAAGCCTCTTCAATGCCTGCCTTGATTGGTCGTGGCTGGCACTAATGAGTGTGTGTGTGTGTAATTCTAACCGGCTCTAACACACACACACACACACGCACGCACGCACAGTCCCATTGAGGGTAGAGCAACCTCTCTCTCTCTTTCTCTCTCTCTCCACTGCCATTGTCAGCGCCAGTCTCCCCTCCCACCGCTCCTGTCTGTCTGTCTGGAGCTGCTCCTCTCTCGGAGGAGGAGGGAGGCGCAGGAGGAGGTGGGCTGTGAGCCTGAGACCGTCACAGAAAGCCATTCTTCTGAATGAAAACGAGAGGAAAAGACCGTCAAGATGCGGGGAACGTATTTACCGTAGGCTAGAAGCAGAAAATGCGTCGAAGAGTCGCGAGAATGGCATGAGACCCTGCTGTGGAAGTGTTCCTCAGTTCATGTGAGGGCCGCGGCCGGCGGCTCTCTTCCCCCCCGTCCCGTCATTCCCCGAGCCCCCATGCGAAACATCACGGTCCAGGACAGCAGCTCCAGCAACAACAACAACAACAACGCCAACTCCAATGACACATGCTCCTGCAACTGCACCCTATCCCAGCCACAGGGAATGGATATATGTAAGTAGGGCGGGTTTTTCTCTGGCGTTTTTGAATGCGGAGGGCATGGAACGCGTCTCCCAAAACTGTTAGATTTGGTCCATTTTCGAACGCGGAGCGAGTGAAAATAGAATGTTTTTAACCTGTGATGTTCACCGTACTCGACTCAGCCTGGTGACAACAGAACAGTGTGAGATTCAATCATTTAAATCCGTCCGCATTCGAAAATTTATCAAATGTAACTCTAGCACTTCCGAATCCGTTATTACGGCACCAAGCTGTGTGAACACGTCAAACGCAAAAGCATTAAAGATTTATCTGAATATAAATGGCATTCTCAGGTCGAATTATTGCAGTATTTGACCGTTATTTGTCATTATCTCACTTGCACACCCGTCGAATTTGGTTGTGGCGTATTAAACTATTCGTTCAGCGCCCCCAGAATAAGACGTGATTGCCAGAAACGAGTTTTTGATAAGTCTCTGATGTATTTTAAACCGTTTGACCAATTAAATATGATAATACAAATGAGTGTCGCTGATGACTCGGTTGTCTGGGAGTGTTTGGCACTGGAACACAACTCAATGCATCAGTTGAATATTGCTGGTGTTGCTGTGGGGGCTGCGCACAATATGGCAAGCGCATTTAACAGTTATTCCTTAAAACTAACTAGTCTCTGTTTTACGTTACATATGCTTTTCTTTGTAATTAACGGTAGGCGATGCAATAGTAAATAGCGTCATTTCAATCGGTGACCAGTACTTATTTATTAGCTACTAGCACAGATTGTAAAGACGCTAGTATTTAAAGAAGCTAGATATTTTTATAAGCCTTTTTTTCTTGTCATTTGTATTTTTGGTAAGAATGGCTACTGTACAGTTAAGTTAAAATTTAATTTTTTCTCATGTTATTAAATTCAAAGTGTAGTTCATTTGACTGGTGTGTAATAAATAGGCACTATTATCTATTTAATTCACACCAGGACTACTGGTATATATACTAGTACCTATTTTTCAGATCCTTAGCATTGCTGGAATAAGTATTTGTATGTAATGAATAGTTAATAAAAAGTAGTCACTTGGTTATACTGTTAAAATAGTACAAATGTTAAACCGGCTTGCCATAGTACACACATTCTTTAACTCTATTCCTTCTGCATGGTTCCCAGACAAACACACCTTTCGTTGTCCAAATGCGTTTAGTCTCATCATTAATGTAGCATTCAGTCAAATTTTTTATTAGCATTTACGCTAAACATGTGAATTGAATGCAGTTAATGTGATATTACTTTGTGGATGTGTTTGCAATTGCTTCTTGTTATAACTGTAACATCAAAGCTGTGGGGTAAAGCATGTAGATCTCAAAGATGTGTGTACATCCGCTGGCGTTATTGCTGGGAATTGGTTCACTGCGGTCTGGAGCGGGCAGCCCGGCAGTCAACCCTTCCCCCATTTCTGCCCAGACTGTCTTACTCAAGTCCGGCTGAGACTCTGGGCTGTCTGAATCCACAGAGGACAAAAGGAGGCCTGTCATAATCGGTACTTGCACTGGCTATTTCTGCTGCAAATGGGATGAATTATTAAAAGTAAACCTTCATATAAAAGAATCGTCCCTCTTCTCAAAGCCCCCTGGTAGACGGCACTGATGTCTTGACCCAGAAACTTTTCATTTGCTCGTGAACTTGAATTGATTTCTGTTCTGTACGATGTATGATGCATTGTCCTTCAGCTAGTGAGAACTGCATTAGAAAGAATCAGGGAAAATGGGAAAGGTTTGTGCGCTTTGAAAAAATAGAGATTAGAGATTAATTGTAGAATCTCATGACAACAATTCCCTTAAAATTCACGCAAAAAATAAGGGTGAATCTCAATTTAAAGCAGCATTAAGAATTTTGCATTGTATTTCAGCCAGTTTAAATTTGCCGTTTTTAATTTTATGACAATACCCCATCAATTTGCAAATCCAAAAGGCTATTTTACTGTAGAGTTATATATTTTTATATTAAAAAAATACATTTATAATGCTATACTTTTTTTTCTGTTACCTTGTCATTAAATTGCAGAGAACTAATACAAGTGTTACAGTAAGTGTCAATTTGACTCATCTTCCTCTTTTTTATTATTCTTTTTTGCAAAGACATAAAAACACATCTGTGGATCCTTTGCTATACTGAAGCAAATGTGAACACAAAAATTACATAATTCTTTTTCTTTTTTTTTTTTAACTATGACGACATCTGAGAGCTCTGGAAATGTGCAACACTGGAAAATTCTGAACACTATAATACTTTTTTTTTTTTTTTTAATCTACATGAATTATAGAGTTCATTTTTTATGAAAATGTAGCAATGCAAACATGGTCCTAAAATCTACATTTTGTTTTCTTTAAACAAAACATAATAATTTCATTCTTTTTTATCTTGAGAAGAAATATGACCCATACTTATTTTTGACAGTTTTCCATGCATTCATGTTATTTGTTAGGATACATTTTTCATACTCAGGCTTGATGGGTGGTCTTGGCACAAATTGTGTGTTCCTTTTTCCTGTATGATAAAGCATACCAAGCCTACGCAATATATATGAGTGTGTGTGTCTCAGCACACGAGTGTGAGAGTGCGTTTGTGGGTTTCCGTGTCTGTGCTGTGCGGGACGGGCCGTGTAGTCGGAGGAATGCCTGGTGACTTGGCGCTCAGATTATATTGCAGTGCTGGAAAACCGGGGGAGCCAGTGACACAGCAGACACACACCAAATCTCAAAAGGACACTCCTTTCAGGGCTCAGCATTCAGAACTGGCCTGCATAATCAGTGGCGTATTAGCTTTAGCATTCCTGCATTTTCGTGCATGTGTATGTTATTGGGTTCTAGCAATTTCCTTCCCTCTCGTCTTTTCCAGGTCTGGCCTCGTATTAGCCATTGCTCTGTCTGCTGTTTTAGGCACAGTCTGCGTCTGAGGTTTTGCAAGCAAAAGGCTGCTTATCTTATCTGACAAAGGCCTTACACCAAACGGCTATTTCCAGTAAAAACAGAACCCGGCTATTAATAGTGTGTCGTGTGGAACGGCCCTGTTGCGTAGCTAGTTGTGCTGCACGGCAAAAGAAATGCACGGTCGTTGCATCTTTCTGACTTGCTCACAAATGGCTGCACACACAGGGTTAGTGTAGTCCATTTCCAGTGGGGCAGCGGCCAAAGTCAAGCACCAGAATGGAGAAACAGGATATTGGCCTGGCATTTGGCTCACTAGTGCGCCGCAGCTCGTATGTAACGAATACGCAGGGGACAAAAACACCATCCTCGTCAATATCTGATCTCTGCATCAATTTGGCACCTTTTTTATTTTCCACTGGCGGGCCGTAGCTTGGCCCAGGCTGGAGGGTGAGGCCTGAGACGGGACACGAGAGTCGAGTGTTTATTGTCAGAGGCCAGAGGTTCTGTCTGTGTTGTTAACTATTTATTACAGATGCTGCCCTTCAAATCTTGTAGTAAAAGTGGAGCATGAGAGGCTGTTGTGTCTTTAAACATAAAATAACATGTTTTAAAATTTTCAGTTAGTAAGGTTCAATTTTGGCATTGAAGTTGCTTTTAGTGCAAGAATTCTGGTAATAGCCTTGTTTTTGCATGGATTGCCAAATTTGGCATAAATAAATAAATAAATAACACATTGAATTAAACTTGAAATTCTGAAGAGAATCATTTAATTTGCAACAAAAACCAAACAGTTTATTTGTTTATATTGTAACAGTGTAGGTTTAAATCGAACCGTATCAACTTGTATTTTATTTATATACTTTTTACATACGTTTTTTTTAACCATGTTACCGTGAAAGCTACAGTTTATACTTTTACATACTATGTGCAAATTTACTCTTCAATACAATATAAAGTTAGATGTTTGTTTGCCGCATATCGGGCTGTCATTAAAAGTCCTAACAATCTCCAGTACTGGTTTACAGTTATCGGTGCAATATTTTAGTTGCTGTCACTATTACTTCCAGTGAAGGTGCTGAGAATCTGTGGTAGTGATTCACATTGTGTGTGCAAGTGTTTGTGAGCAGAGCAGTTGTGTGAAGTGTGCGAACACGCAGGAGAGATCATTAATTGCCTTGTTAGAGAGGTGTCAGTCAAACGAGCCCGTGGGCCCACACTCTATACCAATACAAAATGCACACTCTGTTATGCTCTTTCTCTGCAGTGTGGCTCCGGGGTAGACTCAAGGTCACATCCCTGCCCCAGTAACCCCAGGCAGGGCAATCAAAACCGGACTTTACAGGCCCAGCCTGACCATTACAGCGCTCCATCCAATAACCTAATGCACCTAATGCATGAGCAGTGTGTGCGTGTCTGTGAGCGAGTGTGATGAGGTCACCCCGGAGGTCAGCTGTCAGCCCCTCCTGCTAATCTTTGTATGGCTCTGAGGAGTGTGTGTGTGTGTGTGTGTGCTCGGTGTCATGTCAAAAGGGTTTTAAGGCACACTGGGGGTGGGTCGGCCTGCTGAGGGGTAACTAGATTCATCTTTTACAACAGTACTAAAACCAAACGCACTAAAACGCACCGTTCCATTTCCGTCAGATGATTAAACCTACCGGAGATCCACTCCACCGAGATAGCAAAGCTGTGCTAATGAAATGTGTCTCTTGGACTGCAACTGAAAAACGTCTGTCTTTGTGACTGGCAGGACGCTACTTTGAAACAGTAGCTTTCCAAACTACAAGCTGCTTATAATTACAAGTAGTTCAAAGAACTACTGACAAGCTACTTTTACTACAGGCTACTAACAAAAAAAGGTCACTACACTGTAGAAAGTATATTTTAGACTTTCTACAAAAAACATCGGTTTTACTTTGTAATTGTTTGTGAAATTTACTATAATTATTAGTTATTAGAGTGAAATTTATTAAACCTGTCATTCTCCAGTGTAGTTAAGTTAGCATCACTAGTTTAGCTGTTCTCTAGATAGCCTCAAAGTCAGCCTCTGTTTGTTTTTTTATGCCAGTGTTGTCAGGTCGCTTCACCACTGGATTCTGGGTGTCTTTGAAAGGCAAAGAGTGGGCAGCTCTGGGTGTCACTCTCTGCTCCTGCCAGCGATGAGCTTTGCCCTCTGACAGCAGCAGCTGAGCCTCACAGTCAGCCAGCCTTGACATTGGCCATGGTCCCCTCCTTTGTGTCCCCCGAGACTCTCAGCGGGCCCCGGGGACTGGCTCAGAGGAGATTGGTAGCCATGCTGGGGGTTTAGTGTGTTTTGAACGGGCCTTATGCGGACAGACCCATGTATGTATTCACGCTGTCTGATGGGGGTGTCCTGATAATGGATAGGGTTTAAGAGTGCAAGTCTCTCGCCTGTGTTTGGCTTTTGTGTAACCAGAGGACCAGACTTGTGTCTGATGTCAGCCCTTTTTATTTGGAGGTCGGTTCCTTTAGGCACTGCACAGTGGCGGTTGTGTGTTGTTTGGTATGGGGGTTTTTTCTTGAGTAACGTGGGTATATTTCTAGCAATAGCCAAAAATGCATTGTATGGGTTAATATTATTGATTTTAGTATATTAAGTTTATTAAGTAAACATTTCACACCGTGAAAAAAATTCTAATGTAATTTTTGATTAGTAATATATTATATTATAATTCATTTGGACAAATCTAAAGGCGATTTTCTCAATATTTACTTTTTTTTTTTGCACCCTCAGATTCATTTTATAGTTGGATAGTTAGTATAGTAATAGTATAGATAGTTGTATCTTAGTTAAATATCCTATCCTAACAAATACATACATAAATTAAAAGCTTATTTATTAAACTATCAGATGATGTGTAGATCTCAGGTTTGAAAAACTGCCCCTTACTTTTGTGTCCCATGGTTGGTAACATGTTATGTGTATATAGAAGCAGTTTATGATATCCCGATCTTCTAGATTCTTAATGTCAAATATAATATCAAGAGAGGGATTAGACAAATAATTTCCTATTTTAAACTGTTTTATCAGAAATTACTAAAAATACAATACTGTGCATAAGTTTAGTTCATTCGACAAATCCTGGAAAAAAAATACACACATATCGCTCGATTCAACTGTTTTCAACATTGGTAATAATAATACTAAATAAAGAACGATAAAATAATCATGTGACACTGAAGCCTGGAAAATTCAGCTTTATATCACAGGAATAAACCCCATTTTAAAATATATTATTATATAAAACATATTCTAATAATAATTTTTACTGTATTATTAACAAATAAATGCAACCTTGGTATGCATAACTTTTTAAAGTTTATTTCATTGTAATTTAATTGGATTTAAAAAATTAGCACACGTTTTGGTTTATGGTCTAATAGGTGAATAATATAAGTGAATTTATTGGCTTTTACTGTAAATACAGATCCAAAATAGATTTTAGTTCCAGGTTAAATACAAGTTTAAATGCAGTTTCTTTATTTCAAGCACATGCAAAACATTTTAGATTCAAATGTTTAGAATTTGTTTGTGTGTTTGTGGTTAGCTGTATATTCCTAATTGTCTGAATTCAAAAACGGAACATAAAAGAAAAAGAAGTTTATATAAGAAAAACGTGTGTTTAATGCAGACATAGACATTTTACTTAAAAAAAAAAATCCTGCGTGTGGTTTTCAGAAGAGTCGTGGCAGAGCGCAAAACTATCTAAAGCAGCATCGCTGTTTAGCTTTTTACCCAGGAATGTAAACGATTCGTCCGCATAACACACACACAGCGTCTGGCCTCCCTTCCACTGCCTTTTTTTGTTGTTGTAAAATGGTGCATTGGTGCTCGGGGCAAAAGAGACAGCCGAGCAGACGGCAGACGCAACAGAATCAGATCAGACGTGATGTTATCAGACTGTGTGTCTCACACCCATCCCCTCTCATCAGGCATGCATGCACTGGGTCCTGCTCTCAGACAGCAGCCCTCCTACCCCCTGCTCTCAGGGTTCAAAGGTCAGAAGGTCTCTGCTGTAACCCTTAGCTTCATTGTGCTCATCCTTGTGGAGTGCAGGCTGCCTGATTTAAATAGAAAAACAGTCTGTTCAGCTTCACCAAGTGCTAGAACAGAACCTTCTAAAACATAAAGGATTACGGAATAATTTGAATATCTTAGGTTTATATTTCACAAAATACAATGATGTAATGTTTTTTTGATGTTGGAAACGATTAGATAAATATTCCCCATATAACAATGCATGGTAGTAAATTGCTGTAATTAGTAATGCATGTGTTTTTTTTTATCCCTTATTAAAATTATTAATGTAAAAACACGGAATTTTTTTAAGTAATGCACAAATTGTTGAGAGAGATCGTAAAGCTTTTTAAAAAATGTAATTGATGTGTAATTAAGTCACTGTAATATTTTCAGTTGTACTTATTTTGCACATACACAAAAACCATTGCATATTGCATTGCAGTATTACTGTATTTTATTTCCTACATGGCAAGCTAGAGTTTATTATATACAGACATAGCAACATTAAACCCTAATTACATTATAGCTTTGTTGTTGTGTTTCTCATGGCTGAAATTGGGGGAGGGAAGTATTCTGACCCTCATTTGAAAGTCTGTCAGGGATCTGATTATGTCGGTCACCCCTTTCTGCACCTGACCCCAAACTGAAAGAATGGGGGAGCGTTATTTTATAAAGACAGTCAGCAGTTGGCGTGTCTGGGAAAATTAGCACTTAAATTGCCCTTGTCATTTGCATTTTTTAACTATATATATTTTATTAAATCAGTTGTGTTATATATAAACAGGGTCCAAAACTCTAAATGTAGGTTAAAATTGAACTTTTAAA
This sequence comes from Enteromius thamalakanensis, assembly GCA_032357475.1. NCBI lineage: Eukaryota > Metazoa > Chordata > Actinopteri > Cypriniformes > Cyprinidae > Enteromius > Enteromius thamalakanensis. Next base: position 3,417,745 of record JAUCMT010000043.1, on the reverse strand, counting down.
ACATTTGATGACATGCATTCAAAATATTTCTCACATTAAGTCTGTCTTCACATTGTTACGACTGGTGCAGTTTTGCTGAGAAAGTGAGGCTGGTTTATGATGCAAGTGGTCTGTGCCTGAAAACACTTCTACATTGTTTCAAAGACAAAAAAAAAATGTTTGTTTCCATGAAAACTAAGGCAGAATACATGGTAGGATTTATTAATGGCCCTTAAATGTTTTCTATAAATTGGCAGGTATCGAGAAGTAAATTTTGAATCCTGGAAATTAATATTTATATTATGCAGAATATTTTCCTCATCCCAACATGGCACACGATTCTTTTTACAAACTATTCAGCAAATGGCTTGTAAAGTGCAGTTATGGGACTGAAAATCGATTGCCACACAGGGCCACAAGTGAACGACCAGGCAATTAATTTGTTGTTTTTACCTGTCAATTTTATTTATCTTTACAAACACATGTGAGAGGACATCCTCTATTGTCAATATAGCTATGGCTAAAGAGTGCAGTGGCGTGATTGCAAACCCTAAACCAGAGCTGGGCAGTGGCTCATTACATATAATCTGGATTACATAATCAGATTCTAAAAATTAAGTACTTATAATTAGATTAAATTACATATTAAAATACTCTGAGTCAGGCTTGTTATTTATTACATTATTACGTAATTGTTCCCACAATTGCAATAAATTATTGAGAAAAATAATATTTCACCTAAACTATCTAATTGAATTATCATGAAAAGAAATATTTTAACGATTAAGTATCACTTTTGCATGTTCGAGGTTCTCTGATGTTGGTTTATGGTAAACAAATACAATATATATACAGTATATATATATGAAGAGTTTCGTTGCAAAATGAGATGTATCCTTTTTGAGATATGTTGGTTATTTGACATTATTATTTAAGACATCAACAGTCAAGTAATAGTATCTATTGCTTGAGCTCAGTGAAGGTCAGGGAAACAATATTCTTCAAATCCAGGATATTTTTATTTTATTTTATGTCAAATAAGTCAAAAACCATGCCAAAATGCAACATCTTTATCTTAACAATGTCAAACATCTTAAATTGGTTAAAAAAACAATACATCAAAAATATATGTAATAGTATATGATTGATTAATAATAATACGATTCTGAGTTAGTTTTGGCCAGAACACACAACATAACATTACTTTTTTTTGCAAAACGCTATGTATCCACCTTAGGCTATATTCTACTACTGTAATACCATGTCACGAGCCCTAGTAACGAGAGCCCTAAACAACGTCCAACGTGTCCCCCGTGGAAGGAACGAACAGCAGAGAATGCAAAAAAGAGATGCGGAAGGGAAGGAAGCTGGCCTATTTATATTGGTGAATAGCGACTGGATTGTTTTACGATAGGGGCGTGCTGATTGAAAGATTGGTAACGGCTGGTTTGTTTCGTACGCGCTTTCTCCTGAAATTTTATTCACCGGCGGTGACTCTCTTCCTAGGGGATGCTGAGCTAGCTCGCTCGTTCTATAACCGTTATATTGCACTTTGTAAAGAAACTGGTCTGGCGGATAATGGTTTTGTGAAGAAATAACTTAAATGTACATTCTTAAATTTTATTAATGGCATCAATTCACACATGGATTAAGGAAAATCTGAACAGTGATTTCCAATAATAAAATCCAAATGTCAAAAAATGTTTTTTTTTTTTTTTTTAGGATTTAACTAAATATTTTTTATTTGATTAATGTTTAATGCACTTAATGTAAATTTTCTTTTTCTTAGCTTTTTTATGTATTTATAGTAAATGGTTAGTCTGGCTTCCGTGACTTTAAAGCTCAAAGGAGCTTAATCTGGCCTTTTGGGAGGCGGGTAGTAAGGCGTGCTTAACCTGTGTCCATCAGATGCCTCTGTATACTACTGGACGAATCTACAACCAATCAGAACACTCATTCCGATGATGTATGCGTAGCGACGGAACCTGAGCTCGTTTCTCATTGGCTCCCACTTTTTTGGGAACGGAAATGCTCTAAAATGGCAGCTTTGCCAGACCAGTACAAGGTTATTCTAAGTTTCTTACTGCTTTTATAAAATCTAAGCATTTTAATGTTGAGGTGTTTTTTTTTTGCTGACATGTAAATCAAAGTTGATAGTTGGCATCTTTCAGAGGTGCACACTGTATATAGATAGTGTGATACAGATCATAGTTGTTACCATGTAGGATATTTTAGCACAGGTGGAACACTATTGACCAATTAGCCTCTAAGAGAAGAACAGCCCATTCTGTGATCAAAGAGGACATTTCTAGCATATTGTATTCTGTCATCCTTTTTTTTTTCTTGGTCCCGTTCGTCAACCACTCATTCTCTCTGCGTGTACGATAGTGTCAGCTGCGTAGGAGATGATGCGCTGGATGTAGTATGTTCCTCGGGGAGCGCATGGAGGCCGAGGGGTTGTTTGTGTGTTAATCTAGTGAGTCAGTGTTCAGATAGTATGGGCTCTTACCTTCACATCTCGTATTACAGCAGTCAGTGAAGTCACATGCTGAACCCCGTCATAATCATCATGTTATTGACTTCATGTTCTCAGTTATTCTCCGAGTCTCCCAGATCTATCTTTAGAAGACAATCTTCTGCCAGGACTGAAGCTATCAAAGCTTAGTTTTTTTAAGAGATAATGGAAATTATCACAGGGAAACCATAGATTTGGCAGCGTGACACATGCATGTTTGAGAGCTATTTGCTCTGTGTCACTTGTGCCATTTGCTCTCCAATCATTTATGTTGCTTGGTTGCATGCAGAGCAGATCAACAAAATGGAGGGAAATTGAACTCTTTAAATGTGGGTGACTATGGCAATTTAATCTTTTAATGGAAAATTGAGAGATATCCCAGCACTGATACAATGCAGTACAGAATACACAGCCAGTTAAGCATCTTTGCATTGTTTCTGCTTTTAATCTTTCCACTGCAGCATTTCAAGTTAAAATGGACCCTTTCTTTAATACATGTTCCTGGTATTGTTTTCAGTGTATGTTAATGCAAAAACAAATGTTAATGTTTCATCAAACTGCACTGCCATTAATTGTCTTTCGTTCTCAAAGGCTATTAGTTATTAATAATCATTTAGGCTTAAATATTTTAAGGCTACTGTTGTGGGCAATGCAAAAATGTTGCCAAACAGTAATGCTGATTAGCATTAATGTATAAACCACAACATGGTCTGACCTAATTCTGGTATTCAATGCCCACTTATCACAATCCAATCAATTCCCTTTCTACTTGTTCTTTTTCATGATAAATGTTCTAATTTTGTACTAGGGAAAGTACACTTGGTTTTGCACAAGTTCAAATATTTCAGTGCATAGATTGAAATAAAAACCCTGCATTCGCAGAGATTTGGAACAGACCCTGGATCATCTGCAATTTTTATAATAGGTAGGGTTGGGTATCATTTAGGGTTTTTTCGATACCGGTGCCAAATCAAATCTTTTTAAAACGGTTCCGGTGCCTAAACGGTACCTGAATCGATACTTATAAAATAAAAATGGTAACACTTTATGATAACTGCACACTATGAATCATTAGTTAAGCGGTTCATCCTTTATAAAGCATTGTTCCAACATTAATAGTCATTAGTAAACAGTTTATAAATACAGTTGTAAATGCCTTGTTCTTGATTTAGAATCATATCTATTACAAAGAAGATTTAAAGGCTTGTTATCATCCAAACAGAACAAATAAAAACAACACAGAGCGATACAGAACTATTCATTTCAATATGCAAATAATATGAAACTGTGCAACTGTTCACTTGAATGATTTATCATGAAATTGCATGGAAGGTTTAAAAAGTCTATTCATAAAGTATCTGAAAAAGATTTACTCTATAAACAATACATTACATAAAATAAAGACCAAATCATTAATGAATCAAAAAACTAAGCTTATGAAACAATAACTAACATATGATCCAATGCCATGCCTCAAGTCAAGTGAATAAATCATCTTATAACAGGCATCCAATACTGACACAAATAAACATGTTCGCGCGAGCAGGGGCCTGTTCCATAAAACAAGTTTAACAAATAAGCCAGGTTTATTTCAGTTAGTCTGACTTATTGCCAGTTAATTTGGTTTGAAATAAGTCAGGCTATCTGCTAAAAGCCTGGCTTATTTGGTAAACTTGTTTTACGGAACAGGCCCCAGGTGACAGTAGATCGAACGCAAGATGACAGATGACACATCATGTGCACGTTTCCCGGGTTTGTCGTTTAGGCATGGAACCGAAATGAGGCACCGAAATTCGCTTTTTGATTCGGTTCTGTACATACCAGTTACTTGGGTAACGGTGCTATAATGGTACCGGGTTTCGGTATCCAACCCTAATAATAGGTTGTGATGTGATTTAAGATAAGTTAGTCTAATGCAGGGTGCATAGTATCCCAGCATGCCTCAGTGTGGGTCCCCGAATGCCTGATCTCAAGCCTTCCCTCTGAACTGAGACTTCCAGTGTGGAAAAGCCTCACCATGGAACAACACTGATTGAGGGTGAAAATTAGATTTTGAGGATGAAAGCTTGCCCTAACTTTAAGTGTGTCTACTACGATAGCAATACACGTGTACCAGGAATCAAAGTTCCGGGAGACGATGTATATTTTGTGCAGCATGTGTCTGTTGTAGGTACACGTGCTGTAGAGTGCTTGAAGAGCTCTGTCATGCCGTCAGAACTACAGAAAGAACATCATGTACCAAACACTATTTGATGAAGAACTAAACCCTGGGCTGGGTCCTGTTTCAAGGGGATATGACTCAATCCGCCTGGGCGAACGGTAGTGAGAGGTGGAGGAGGAAGAGAAGGGGGTGTCAAACGGAAGAAGAGGAGGAGAGGGGTGTAAAACAATATTTGTGGTGAGTCGGTGTCACCGGTGGGATGAGATGAGCTGTAGGTTGGGAACAGGGGGACTCTGTAGCAGGTGGCGTCTGGGCCCAGGCAGAGCTTATCTTGTAAAGTCTTACCGGGAGGTTAAATAATTAAAGAAAAGTGGGTGTTATGGCATGGGGAGTCTAGACGTGTCTGGCGCCCGTATGGGGCGTCTCTTTAATACGAGCGCTTTATCTCAGATTAGAGAGCAAGGTCAGTGGCTTGCGCCCTGCTTAGGTGACAGTGCCGCTTTGCCAGCGAGGCACAGACGAATAGCTCCTGCCACTGGCACGATTAAATGCGCCCTAGTTCTCTGTCGAACTTCCTGCTATCTCTGCCACTGTGAAAGGCCATGCGTTAGATAGCCGCGTTCATTTTTATTCGGTGACTGAATGCGGTGTTCCTCAACTCCGTAGCTTTGGTCCGTCTTTGTCTTTTCGGGTGGCTCTTTAAGTTGTTCTCTGATCTCATTTGTTCCATGAGACTATGAGTTTTGAAGTGTCCTCTTTTTCTCTCTTTCCTTTGCTCTGTCTCCCACATACTCTCAGTCTCTCTCGCACTCATGTGTTTTTTCATACACCTTGTGTGTGAATGGAAAATGTCTGTCACACCAGAAAAAGGCTGCTCTGGTGAAAGACTTCACAAGTTCGCCCTCCCTTTTCTCGAAAGCCTCTTTCGGTCTTTTCTGAATAGAATAAGTCCCACACAGTTGCAGCTTGCAAATATTTACCGAAATAGCAGTACCTCTGTCTAGCGACCTTCTGCAGACATCTCTTTCTTTTCGTTATTTTGCCCCTTCCACAGCCTCTCATAAAGTGACTCATTGCATGTTGCTAGGGAATGTTCCAGAAAGGGGCATTTACTGCAGCAGTGAGACGTGGTTCAGTCTTCCCATATGATTGTGTTTCTGGGTGAAACCTGTCATCTCGCAAGTCTCCGTCCCACATGGGCGTCTGGCTTGTGCCCTAGCCTTTTGTCTGGCATTCTGATGGGACAACTCCGATAACACAGGAGGAGGGGGCAATGCGTCCCCTCTCAAGTTCCCATAATGCCTTTGTTGTCTGGTGTGCTCAGTGACGTGGGTGAATGGATGGTTAACTAGATTAAGGCTTGTGCTTGATGAAACAGTGGTATTGTGACTGGATTTGTCCATCTCTGTTTTTTTCTCCAGAGACCAGTGCAAGCCGCAGTCATGAACGCCAACAAGCTGTATGTTCAGCTGTAGATTTGTGCATGGAATGTGCTGCCGATGTGTACTTTTAGTGTCGTTTGTACACCCTGCAATACGAGCTGGCCCTAAACTAGAGAGGACGCAAGGAAACTTTCAATGTTTTTCTCTCGTCCCCGCTGTCTTGCCGATGAAGTCACTTGGAAATTAGTCGTTCACTGCACACACTCTCTTTCCCTTGGAAATCTGTTGTGTAATGTGTGCTTTGGTATGAATTCAAAGCCCATTCTAAGAAGTTTCCCTCACTGCTGTGAGTTCAACTGTTGGATCTCTCATGACATGATCTCCACATACTCTGCCCGACTCCATGAGAATAGTACTGTACCGCGGAGACATTTGGAGACTGAGCACAGATGGCTGGCAGTGAGCAGAAGTCCCCATTCTCCAGCCTCTCTCTCCCCCTCCTCCTCCTCCTCCACCCGCTCCGTTTCTTTCCTCCCAGATCGTGAGAGCACAGCTGTTTTCCTTCTGTTATGAAACTGTGGAGAGGAAACAGGAAATGGCTTCATGAAATATAGATCTGGAGGCCAGACTTGGTTGTCTTTGCAGCTTGTGAGCACGGTATAAAAAAGAGAGGGGAAAAAAGTTCGGATAGGCTTATGTAATGCCTCCTCCATTTCCTTTCGGCTTGGTAACAGAACGGCTCCTGCAGTTTCTAGGCCGCTTTAGGGCTTTCCGAACTCATAGACGAGGCGACGACTGCTTAAACAACGCACACCCAGTTCACCTAAGAGCCTGTTAGAGGCTCTGTGACAGGTGTTAGCTCATATCTCCTCTTAGCTAACAACACAATGGAGCAGCATACGTAGCAGTAAGAGGATTGAGCTGTCTGATCTCAGAGAGTCCGCATAAGGCTAACCCGAATTAGCCCAGCCCAGCTCTCTCCCTCGCGGTTGTGCAGTTGTTGCCACATTATCGCAGCCTGTTTACATTTCTGCCCTGTCACAAACAGGCTGACGACGGTTTGTTTTGTCTGCTCTGTCTGGGGTTTGTGTCTGTAATCATAACACATTAACAGATCTTCCGGGATGCCGTCACGTCTGACTTCGATGCTTGAGCCCGCCGATTAGCACAGGGAAGGTTAGACGAGGCTCAGGGAATATGATTTTATATAGGGATTACGGGTTTATGTAAATTGCGCTGTTAGATTAGTGATGAGACAGCTGATGACTCACATTGAGTTCAGTTTTATTGGTACCTGAGTAGTATCTAATTTGGCTAAAAGTGAGATCAAACGCACCCGATACACTCGTATTTTAGAGATTAGGATTAGGCGTCATATTTAATTTGACTTTTCAAAGCTGTGAGAGATAAATGTAGAGTTGGTACAGGTCCATGCGTTGACTGGTAAACTGGCAAAGCATTCAGAATGTGTCTTTCTAAAAAAAAGTTTGAGCGAGCGATATCACATTACACGAAATAGTAAAACCTGTTGAATGGACTGTACCTGTACCTCACAGTCCACCGTGACTCTAGTCTATCTTTACCACATTAGATGACATCACCCTTTGTTTGGGTCAGAACAGACCATTTCTAAGCGAGGCTACGCTTATAAGATTAGCCTGGCGACTTAGAGAAAACTGTTACAGTGGTTTAGCCTACAGCAGCAGTGGACAGTCCTGGATAGAGGAAAGGTGCTTGAGTGGTGCCGGGGTATACTAGGTTGGCTGAGATTACAACCCTAGTGCCTCGGAGGTTGAGATATGTCAGTTACTTGTTCACCCCACCCCATCCCTCTCCATCTACCACCAGTTGTCTGTCTCTTGGAGTTGGTCCAGGCCATAATCCGGTTAGGGGCAGCAGATTTGGGCCGTTTTATCTCCTGTGCTGGGTTAACCCCTGGGATGCGTCTGGTCTCTGGTCCTCTCTTCCAAGCCCTCAACAGATGGGGCCTTGTCTTGCAAGCACTCTCTCCAGAGGAGCCGTGGCAAAGAGCCAGCACCAATGCAGCTTATTTAACAGTGTCACTACATGGCCCAACTGTATCCTGGGTACAGTCTTGTACAGAGAAAGTGGTCATGATGGAAAGGTCAAAAACTAAAGTTCAAGACGGAAACCTACTGGCTTGACAAAACTCTGGCTTTCAGTAGAGATGAGCCAGGATTGTTCACTAGTCATCCAGCAACTAACAAGCTATTAATTCAGTACCAGTACTTCAAAGTCATAATAAAATGATAGTAGCGACAGATCTTTTCTTCTTTATTGACATGTTTATCTGAGTGTTGCAGAATATCAAAAATGACTACATGTAGAGCAAGGATTTGGTTTAATGCATGGGTTGGTGATTGGATTGTGAGAGGTGGACCTAGCACTCAAAAGTGGAGGCAGATAAGCTTGCAGAGGCAGGTTTAAGTGGACTGAATGATGGGAGAAGTCCAGCATACATCACCAGAGAGAAGTCTGATGTTCGCACCAGTTATAAATTTCAGTATATTTGTATGAAACGCGTACATGGATGAACTGTTCACAATGTATATTTGGAAAGTGGATTTTCATTGCATGAGGATGGATTTGTAGCTTCTGTGAGAAGACCATCAAAGCACCAGTTTTATTCAGATCTTCTTTCCTGCGTAAAACATAGTCCGCTGTGGGTTGTTGACGTCATAGCTGTATGTTTGTAATATACATTTTGCACAAGAAACTCTAAAACAATAATAACTAGACTGTCATGTTCATTCAAAGAATTCCTTTCAAAGGATTTGCACTACATGATGAGGAAGTATGACGACATTAACATCGAAAATTAATTTCTTCCTTTGATTAAGTAAGATCAATCCATGACATAATCAGTTTATGAAACAGTTTTATGGAAACAGAGCTGTGGCTGCTCATGCGGGCAGTGATTGTTAAACTCCAGCTCACATTAATAATAAAACTGACCCTAAAACTCTCATGTGTCTCCTTTTCTGCATTGACTTGATGTAGGTCAGAAAAGCCATTTGAAACGTCATGTTATCACATTTTTGTGGATTAGTCTGTTGCCTCACTTTTTGAGTCTGCTTTTGGTCTGCCCCACACCCAATCGAAATACTCTCAGTTGTTCACATTACTGCCCCCTGGTGGTAAGAATGAAAACATGATGGGTTTGCTATGTTAATACTTATTCATAAGCAAGTGTCTAGCGTGCCTCTCTGATGTTGCTAAAAAGCTCACAAATCATTAACAGTAATCACTATTACCATTTTTAATGCATACATAAATGATATCTGGTCAAACAACAAGCATTTTTCAGCTTAGATGTGTTATTGTTTTAAGCAACCACGCATTTGATTTGCAGATAAAGCAAGCAATTCGAAACCATAGCACGGGGAAGCGCTGCTCATTTTTATTGAAAATGTAAAAACGTTCCAATTTCTGCAGCTCGGTGAATGTGTGAAATATGCTAATGGCTTTTTTCCTCTGTTTTCTTGTCTTGCAGCTGAAGTGGAGTTTGTTCAGATAATAATCATAATTGTGGTGATGACTGTAATGGTAGTTGTGATCATCTGTTTGCTGAACCACTATCGGCTGTCGGCCTGGGCCTTCCTCACACGCCACAGCCAGGCCCGTCAACGAGAGGAGGGCATGCAGCCGGTAAGTGTGCGTGTGCGTTTTATTCTGAGTGGGTGTTCGTTTGATTCTCCAATCACCATGTGTTTCCTGTCTGTGTGCGCTCTGAGTGGGTGTAGAGTTCCTGTTCTTTTGTTTGATCACCATGTGTGCGACTTTGTGACCGTGTTCATATGGGACGGTGTTCAATGTGCGTGCCAGCTTCAGGGTCTTTGTGTTGGTACACCTGCACAAATGCATTATGCAGTTACTAGGGATGGGTCAGGGTGGTCAACTGGCTCCATTAGTGAGGTGTGCCTTTAATATGTTTAAAATGCATTATAATCCACAGGTTTTATGCTATTAAAGGTTAGAGGTATCCATATTTCATTAAGAAAGTCTAACTAGTCTTTTAGGCAACACACAAACTGGTTTATTTTGCAAATGCATAGTTCTACACATCCCTGGTTCTTCTTTATGTGGATTTACGTCCTGTTGTTGCGAGCGAGACATGCTCGTCTAGACTGCCGTCCGTTTCGCCTCCCAGAACGAGAGAGAGAGAGCCATAAAAAGAGATGAAGAAGGTGAAGATGTGATTTAGGAACAGATGCAGGACATGAAAGGAACCAAGCTCATCAATTTCAACAAGAGCAGAGTTTCTATAGCTGCGTGTTTAGAGGCCATGAGACTAACCAGCGTTCTTGAATTAATTATGCATGATATTAATGTATTCTAATATTTACTGCTTGTGCATTTAGATAAACTTTTCTGTTGCCTGGAGCAACTCTAATGCGTGAGATGAAGTTGATTTTATGTCTTGGTCTTAATGTATGACTCACACCGAATCCTTTTTTCTGTATCATAGGACGGCTGTGCATGGCCAACAGATAGCTTGGTGACGCAACAAGGAGCCACTGAGGTTAGTCAACTGACACGACCTATTATTCAACCTTTCTGGCAAAATATTATTAATTGCTTTTATGTTTTAATGTCATGTTTATGGCTGGGCAACATAGCTAAGAGCACGAAACTCACGATATGAGGACAATCGTTTTTTTCTGGAATTAGTATATTTACATTAAATACACAAAACAATGTCCTTTTTGCTATACACTACAATTAGTAACAGTATAGTAATATACTAATAAAACTATATAAAACTATATACTAATACTAATTTAGTAAAAAACTTTTTTTACTGTATGTTTGATCAAATAAATGCTGTACTTTTGACATTTTCAGTAGGAAACCTTGAAAAATGTATCCGTTTCCACCAAAATATGATGTTGATAATAATCAGAAATGTTTCTTGAGCCGCAAATCATATTAGCATGATTTATGAGGGATCACTTGATGCTGGAGACTGTAGTAATGATGTTGAAAATTCAGCTTTAATGAGGAATAAATTATATTTTGCAATATATTCAAATAGAAACAGTCATTTTAAATTGTAAAAAATGTTACAGATTTTTACTGTATTTTTAAATCAAACAATTGCAGACTTAAAGGAAAAACTTCAATTCGAATCTTTCGGTGAAAAAATTAATATTTGTAGACTTATTGTTTAATTAACTAATTCTATCATTTTTGCATTTAGTATTCTTGGGTTAATTTCTAATGAGGTTAATTTTTTTTTCTTCTCTACGTTCAGGTGATGTATGGGCCACGGAGCGGAGAGCGCTTCAACCCACCTTCATTTATGCAAAGGGACCGATTTAGCCGCTTCCAGCCCACCTACCCATACCTGCAGCAGGACATCCACTTGCCGCCCACCATCTGCCTGTCCGACGGCGAGGAGCTGCCGCCCTACAAGGGCCCCTGTACCCTGCAGCTCAGAGACCCCGAGCAGCAGCTCGAGCTGAGCCGTGCATCCGTGCGCGCGCCCCCCAACCGGACCATTTTCGACAGCGACCTGATAGACGTTTACGTGCACGGAGGCGGCCCGCGGCCCCCTAGCAGCAACTCTGGCAAGAGTGCCTCGAACTCACACGTGGAGGGGCCGCCGCCCACCTATAGCGAGGTGATGGGTCAGACGTACCCAGGCTCTGCCTCGTTCCTGCACCAGCACAGCAATAACGCACCACCCTCCAACCAGAGGACAGCCAGCCGCTCCGCCCAGCCTGGCGCAAGCACAACCCTGTTTGTCAAGGTTAAGGATAGCCGGCGCGACAAACCCGTGTGACTAGGACGCACCTGGAGAGGGCAGTAGAGAGCGCATGTGCTCTTATGTACTTCCTCCTGGACCTAAAGGGGACTTAAACGCTCCCCTTGCACAATTTAAATCGAAAATTGAGGAACCAAGCTTACAAAGTTTATTTTTTGGAATTTTCGTTTTGTTTTTTTGCTAGAACTTCGGGGCCTTGTATGGATGTTTGGGCTCCTCGGCTAAATCTCTTTGTTTGTTTGGTTTTGTATGCTTTTCCTGTATTTAAAGAACACGTGTGTTGGCACAGATTGTTTGCGTGAGAGACCACATAGGTCATAGGATTGAGAAATTTTTTATTCTATTGTGCATTTCCAGGACTCGTGCACAGAAAACTGATCACAACCAATCAAAATCCAAATTGAGTGCCATGAAAAAAATCTTAAATCTTGGGGATGTGACTCACAACAACAACAAAAAGTCTTTATGTTGCACTTATTCTTTCAATAGTAGAAACGCCTACCCTTAGTTACTTTTCATACGTCAATCCACATGGTTCCCGGGATTTGTTTCTTCCTTTTTTACGTTTCGCGTTTTCCTGATACGGAGATGTAGAACTCTGATCCAGCCTAAAATCTCCACACCTGAACTGCATCATGGCACTTATTATTATTCTTCTTTTTTTTAATTTTTTTTAAAGAGGGGGTTTAACGAGCTGTTCAAATTCCAGATCACTTTTTCCACTGACCAAGTGAGAGATATTGGCATGGATATCTCCGGATGGAAGTCATGACACACCCGCCACTTTCATCCTGTCGAGTAGCACTTTAAACTTACGTCACTTCAGCATTGTCATGGGGTCCAAGTGCAAGGGAATCATGGGAACTGTAGTCTTATGCACATCCTGTCCCCTTCTGAGCAAGTGTGTCATATCTCATACAGTTTGTTTTCCACTAAAAAAGCATGCGTATTGTTTTTTTCCAGTTATTCATACTATAATTTACTTCATGATCGTATACGGATCTCATATTTTATCTTTTACTCTCCTCTCCTGGAATGCCGTTTTATTCCGAGGCAGCACAGGAAAACGCTTTTATCTCTTTATTGGTCATCGGTATTTATATCAGTTCAAATGCAAGGTGTACCAATCGTGACAAGGTACACCCCCCTTTTTCTTTCTTCCTTTAAAGCCGTATTCAATCACATGGCACACTTTGGAATGCTTTCAGACGTGTTGATTGTGTTTTTGATCACACCTGAGCTTCGTAAACCATCATTCTTTGGCCTTCCCTTTAGAAAGTCCCATATAAAAACTATTTATTGACTAGCTATTTATTAAAGTGACCGGTTTGAGAGAATATTTAGTCGAAGCGCCACTTTCCTTCCTAAAATAGGCTTTTACATGACCTTTTTCACCCCAAGACTCTCCTATCGCCCATCCGCTTCGGCTTTGAAAACCTTGGCCTCCCGTCATTGGCTCTGCTTCCCGTCGCTCATTCTGATCGCGCAGTTTGAGTTCGTACTGTATTGCTGCTGCTGCTACGCGCTGCTACCGCTACTGCTGCTGTTGTCCGTTCGTTCGTTACGTAGGCCTATGTCCGCTTTCCCTTTACTTTATAACCGCGTACCAACCCAAACATAGACGTCCGTGCTCCGTTTTGGTTATCGTTAACATTAGCGCGTTTTCGCCATCATAGTCGTACTAGGAAAACAAACCCAAATGTGTTTTGTTTTTTTTTTTTTTTTACATTTGCAGCCGAGAGGTTTGCATGCTACTATTTACATGAGCAAATTCGGTGCCTAACAGTCATGTTTAAGCAGACATAGAAACCCACTTGCACTCAAAAGTCCCCACCTTTGTTGTGCCTCACTTCCTATGGTGCTTCTTTCAGTAGTCGGACTCTGTTTATTTGTACGGTGCTGTATATAACTTGAATATATTATGCACATATCCTACCCAATGGGTAGAAAACCACAAGAAAGCATTGTTAATACTGTAATATAATGTATAGATAATATTAAAAAGAAAACTTTAACACGGTGGCATCAAGTTTTGTGAATGCCTTCAATTGTGCTTTGTCTTTTTTGTAAAACAGAGTAAAGTTTGCAAAGAGAAATGCTACATTATGGTCACAGAAATACAAAATGACGACTTATATATTTTTTTTCCTATACAGTAAATGCAAATCTGTTATGTGATGAAACGAATATTCTGATTATAAGGCAGTTATATAAAGGATAACTAGCTGCTGCTTTTGTAACTTCCAGAGAAAGAATTATAAATGCCAGCGCTTGTCATTTTATTTATTGAAGTTTATTTTGTGACTGCTAGCTGTTTGGACGTGTAATAACCACCACGCAGAACAATAACGTCACTGTGCCGTGATTGTCAACTTTTGGGCTCCCACGCGGCCTTCTCTCCGAGCGGTTTCATGGTTCATATCAAAACGCTGCTCAGGGTGAGGCTTTATCGGCTCGGTGGGACATCAGTGGCAAACGGTTAACATTCTGTTGTTGTTTTTATGCACATAATCGATTTGTGTGGTATACAAAAGAGCATCAAATGAGGAAAAATCCAGCCCATAGCTGATAGTTACTGCATGTTCATGTTGTCATTAATTCCTCGGCATAGCAGTCTGGTTCCGCGCCGAAAGGCTCCTCTCCAGAAACACGCGCTTGAATGAATGACTGACTGAAGATTTGTGTGGGTGAGTTCAGCATCTCGGTCCGTGGATCTGGAATTTCCCGCCAATCCGCAGCAACGTTCTTTCATCGGCCTTGGGCGAGATCACGTCACAGGACTGTACAACCTATATTGTGGACTACAAACTTTTGTTTTGTTTTTTACAAGAAGAAACGGTTCAGTGAGCGAGGAACGCTGCTGTCCTTACGCCTTTTTTTATTTTTATTGTTCTATTTAATTGTGATGTCAGCGGTTTTCAGTTTGAGGTCTGTTAATTGCAATACTTTTACAGGAAAAAGGTGATTAAAACCCACTGAAAAAGTTCATAAAAATAAATACAAGAAAAAAAAAACAATAAAACTATTGCTCAAAGATACTGTTGTAGTCCCTCATGAAACGATTCCACGCTTGTTCTTTCGCTGTCATCAAATGGCTAGAGAGAGCAATTAAAGTTGAGGAAAAGAACCAGAGAACGAGTCTCTTTTGTGCTTTGTGTTTATGTTGTGCTCCTCAAGGTGAAGTGAATTTACTACTTACCTTTATTAAAAAAAATAAAAACTTTAGGATGAAGCGTTCAAAATGAAAAGCCCATAAAGCAGGGCTGGAAAAAGAGTCAGGCTACCCTCAGAAAGTGCCGTTTTTACAGCTGCTTCATTCTGAATGAACCAGTCATAAGAGCACGAGCTTCACTTGAATGTAAAGCTCTCGATTATTATCATAGATATTGCTTGTAGCTCTGGTGCACAAATTAATGCATAATTTTGTAAAAAATAAATAAATAAATAATTGATTCTTATTGGAAACGTTATTTTGAAAGCAGCTGAGCTAGTTTTACTTTTAGTTACTCAGCTGATGTGAATTTTAGGTGTAGCCATGTTTGGGTTTAAATTATAGGAATATCAAAATAATGCATGGTTGAAATCAGAGCGTAATATTTCCGCCATGTCTTCAGTTTGAAGTCCAACATGGTAAGCTATAGATCCTTTTTTTGGAATAGCAGTTTTCAGTTTATAAAAATTTGTGATTAACATTTAATCACAAATCAACATTTAATCACAAATCATAATTTTCACTTGACAATACAGAGTACAAAAAACAATTTCTTAACTAGTTTTAGCTAGTAACTAGTTCTTGAAACTGATCCGTTTTCCATTATCCAATAAGTTTGATTGAAAAAATATCTCAAAAGTGTCTCTTTAAAGATCTTTGTGTCTCTTTTTTGTGACGCTTAAGTAGAGTTACATTTTATACAAGAGTATGTTCAACAAAAGCATATGTAATATATATATATATATATATAAATATATATTTAAGCTGATTTCTAACCATTTATAATAAAAAAACTTGCCAAAGGTGAGATTATGTTTATCTTTTAATTATCGTTGACAGCCAAGTGGAAGATCCTTCAACAAAAAAAGGCCTCACAATCCCATCCCTAAGTGCTTTACCAGCAGACACATTAACTGTTGAATAACCAGTTCAATTATTAACCTTCATCACAAAAACGTGACAATTCATAGACATGAACAACTGAAAGTGAGCTCACAAAAATGAAACGCATGAATATGGCAGGATTGTACTGAACAGAAAAGACGAAGACTTGCAGAATGAATGTCAGCACTATTGGTGAATCTCTCTTATTATTATTATTTAAACAATGACATAAGCTGCATTACATCTTAACATACACTTACAGCTTCTGACCAACGCCATTTTGCATAAAACCAGGTTACAAACAACTCAAGGTTTTACAACATATTTCATTTTCAGTAATGTACGTGACAATTTAGATAACTCCTTATTTTAAATAACATTTCTCAAATGCAAGAATTAAAAGAGGCAGTGCTATGTGGTTATATGAAGAAAGTATTAGTATGTGCTGTTGGACACCTTACACCTGCTGTTCCCTTTAGAAAACAAACCCTCACTCTCATCCGTTAAAAACCCTTCAAGTAGAGTCCAAAAATTCATATCCAAAACTATGGTTATAATCTTATAATTTAGCCTATTATGTGAACAGTAAGTGTAGAGCCTACATACTACATTGTACTGTGTAAGCTAAAGTCACACTGCGTTCCTTAAGAGTATTATACTGTCACTTTGTAACTTTTTGTAAGTCTATAGACCTATTCCTTCTTTTTTCGGAAAGACACTTTGTCTTTGGTTTCCTGAAGTTTTTCTGAGAACTTGTCTTTCGTCTCCTCCATCCTCTCAGATATACGATCCTTGGTTTCCTCCATTTTCCCGGAAATCCTCTCTTTGGTCTCCTCCATCTTCTCCTGCAGGTATTCCTTCACGGGTGGAGGTGTGGACATGTACCCATGCTTCCTCAGGTACTTCACGGACAGAGACGTTCCTCCCAGAGTCACGGTGTATCGGGCAGGTGTGGCGATCTTCAGGGGAGCAGAGAACATCAAACCAGCCTTAAATCGACTTGTAGAACAGTCAAAGAGTTCTTGGAATCTATGGTTCCGTGATGACATGGAACCTTTTGTTTTCACACTTTGTTCTCAATAGTGGAAAAAAAATAAGGCTATTTTAAAGGGATAGTTCACCCAAAAATTAAACTTCGGTCATTAATCACTCAAGCCACCTCTAAACCGCAAGAAAACGCTCTAAACCTTCTTCGCTCAACAACCTCTTAGTCTGGATCATGTAAGATCTTTGCTGTCTATAAGTCTCAGAGGGCTCCTGTTTTTTTTTCTTCTTTAATATTGTACTTTCTTTCCTGAAGATGAACAAGGGTCTTATGTTTTGGAACTGAGTTTTCATTCTTGGATGAACTATCCCTTTAAGAACAGTTGACTGAAAAGTTCTTAGAGGAACCTTATTATTGATTTATTATTTTACTGTTCAGCACTTTGGTCTGCTGCTGGGTGGTTGTAAAGTGCTTTATAAATAAAATTGAAAAAATGGGTCTTCTGTGGCTTCACTGTGAAAACACTTTTTTTAAGCTTATTTTTTGAACTTTTAGTGTCAAAGATTATTTCAATCCAATCAAAAAATATTTCAAATGAGCTGCAATGTATAAGAAAGGATACTATGCCCTAAAATACTTTTTCTTTTATTTACTTTTTTTATTCTCTATTCAGTTTTATAAATTCTATACGAAAACTGAAACCACAGTAAATTGCCCCGATTTTGCTTTGACCTTCATGATATTAATTAGCCATGACGATCTAATGAAGCTCATATTGTATTATTTTTTCATTAATAAATTATGTGAAACAATTAGTTAAAAAGACTGCAAGCCTACCTTGTACATGGCGTAAGCGGTCAGTGCGTAGCCGCTCTGGGAATTCTCCAGGAGTTTCACCACCTTGTCAGGAAACCCAACATACTCAAGAAATGGCACCAAATTGACTCCTCTACAAACCAGAACAAGAGGGGGAGCATTTCACATATAAGCCTTCTTAATTTTCTCAACCTCATGTCAAGCCAAACCTAAATGACTTTTGTGTTTCACAGAGACACAAATGTTGGTAACCAAACATTCTAACGTAAAAAAATAAATAAGAATATATACAGTATATATAGAATTATATAAAAGATTCTTAAGAATATTTGTTTAATCCTGAATATAAAATCCTGAATTGTATTTAGTTTTTTATTAATATTTGTTATACTGGGCTGTTTTTCATCATTACTGTATTTACACACTATTACAGTTTTTCTTATTCTTAATTTTTTTTTAAATAGCTTTTATTTTTTATATTCCAGTTTCGTTTTATTTTATTTTTAAGTGTATTTTTTTTGTATTTTTGAATTACTATTTAGGTTTACTTTATTTGTATTTCAGTTTTATGTTAATTTTAGATTATTCATTTTAGTGTTTGAAACTGAAGTACATTTTCCATTTAATATCTCTATTTCAATTGTTTTAAAAATGTTAATTAACATTAACATTTAATTGTATTCAAAATGTTTTAATAGTTTTAGTTAATGATAATAACCCTGATACTGAGCTTTTAACAGGGTCAAACATTTAAAGCATTTTTTAGTTAAATAAAATTAAAAATTCACTTTTTTATATGAAAATACATTGCATAATAGGGGCACTTTAAGTAATAAATTTTTTAATTAGATATTTCAATTCAATAAAGGTTGCTAATATTGTTTGTTGAGTCTATTAAAACAGGTTTACATGTATGTAGGTCAAAAAACACTTTAGTTTTCTTCAAAAATAGAATTAATTTTACCTCATTTCTAAATGATTCGTAAATGACTCGTGAAGTGTGGAGATTGTACTGTTTGTGGGCGGGGCAAGTTGTTTGCAACGTAGAATGTGGGTGGGCATTATGCAAATATGTTACTTCAGTTACTATGATAAGACAATAACTTTATTTATCGTGCACTGTCGGCATCACAACTCTGCAGTTTATGTTCACATGCCGCTGCATGACACACTGCATGAAAGATCATATTTAAAAAAAAAAAAAAAAAAAAACATAATAGGGGCACTTTAACATAAAAATCAAATGCTTCATTTAGACCAAAATGACATCTTTAATTTAAGCTAAAGGCTGTGAAAACTAGTGATGAAGGCAAACTGATGACCCTGGTCTTCTCTGCTCAGTGAGGTCATGCAGTTCTCAGGCATCCATTACCACCTCCCACATTTCTCAACGTCTAGACAGTGGTGACCCACATTCAGCCAGATGTAATGCAAAGTAAACATTCCAGTGTGCCATTTACCTCAATCCAGCATGCGCCATACACATACAATGACCAAGCAGAAAGAAAATTACCTACCTACCTCAACCCATACACACACACACACACACACACACACACACACACCTGTTTCAACATCACCTCTCCTACAAAAGTCTCACACATACTCATTCTTTGGTTTGTTTTGTCAGAACTTTATGTTGTGCTTCTTATAGGACATGGGAATTTTTTCTTGTAGGCCTATTTTTCTTTGACTTATATATACAGTACAGACAGGGGTATAGCAACGGGGAGGGGCACGTCCCCCTCACTTTTAGAAACATGTGATTCTGTCGTCTGCACTTTTTTTGACCCAGCGCCAATATTTCCGCCCATATTCTCTGATTTGTTCATTAGATTTGACTGAAAGAACGTCTAGCCACAGCACGAATCTCCTGCCATGAGCTTAAAATCTTGTTGCTCTTGTGAATACTCCTTGTTCTTCTATTCAGAGTTTATTAAACTATATGAACACCTTTGGATCACCATACCGTAGGGTGACCATACGTGCCATTTTTCCCGGACGCATGCTGGCCAGGATTTCTATATTGCTTTGATTTTTACATCAAGAGTGTTTTGGAAACATAACGAACTGATGTCATACCGATCGGTCCGCACGCGCAAACCGAGCCAAAACTATATCCTTATAGAAATCCTGGTCAAGACGCGTCTGGAGAAAATGGCACGTATGGTCACCCTACTAGGTAAAATTTCTTGACCGACCACCGAGCCTCATTAGCCGGTTGAAACCGGTTAACCGATTAGTTTAAAATATGGTACGCTATT
>JAUCMT010000043.1:3381409-3391808 GCA_032357475.1 Enteromius thamalakanensis | reverse complement strand
GTGATTTCGGCTATATTTACATGTAAAATCGAGTTAGAAGCAACATCTATTTTAACCGAAAGCTCTGCTCCGCTCAGCCGCTCGCTGACTCAGACTCCTGAGGTTAGGAGTTAAAACCTCTATATCGATGCGATAAAGGTTAATCGTGCAGCCCTAATTGTCATGATTTACTCACTTACATGTTTTCCCAAACCTGAATTAATTTCTTTCATGTGCTAAACACGAAAAAATATATTTTGAGTAACCAAACAGTAGCTGGTCCTCATTGAATTTAATACAATGTTGAACAGAAAAAAGAAACTCAATCAAGTTAAAACGAGCTAAGAGAGAGTAAATAATGCACTGTTTGTTTTATTCAGATTATGTTTATTTGCAATGTGTTTCTATTCGAATAACAAAAATAATGACAATGAATTTTATCTTTGCTCATTTTGGCCTAAATATCCCCCCTTCTTTATTTTATACTTAGTTACCTTCAAAGGCTTTGTTTTTATAACAAGGGAGATAGGTTTGTCCGTGCTGCTCATACAACTTGCAAAATAGTAAATAGTAAAGAATCATGATAAAACGTGACATTTCTGAAAAAAAATGTAATATGATATTTTTGCCATATCACCCACCCCTATTGACAGGTGTATTTTGTTGCCCAGGTGTGTCTTATCACAATGATTACATAGATTTGGGTTTTGCAAGTTAAAACGGCATTTATAGTTAAGAGGTGTCTATGGGTGAAAAACAAGCAATTGTGAAGCTGAGAGAAGCAAAATCAATCAGAGCCATTGCATACACATTGGCCATAGCCTTTCCAACCAGCTGGAATGTCCTGAAGAAGAAAGAAGCCACTGGTGTACCAAGTAACAAGTAGACCAAGGTAAACAACTGCAGTTGATGACAAAAACCTTAATGACGGAAAGGCTGAAGTTTAGAGAAATGAAGGATCTGCTCATGATCCCAAACATCAAGCTCATCAGTGAAACACAGTGGAGGTACACTAATGTCATGGCTTCTTCTCATTAATCTTCATTGGTGTAACATATGAAGGCAGAACAAAAATGAACTCGGGTGTCTACAGAATTCTGCCAATTTAAAGAAAGATGTACCAAACTTATTGGGAGAACCTTCATCATGCAGCAAGATAATGACCCAAAACACAGTGTCAAAAAAACCAAACATTCAAATGTTTACAGTCTACAGCAAAAATAAAGGAATTGACCTCACTGTGCAAATACTTCTGAGGGGAAGTGTATATTAAAAAGAAAACAAGCATTTTTATATTATTTCAGTGTGTCGTCAAGCCTTGACCTCCTCTGCTTGGTTTGAAAAACAAGCAAAAAATACAAGTTTTTTTTGTTTCGCAGGTCACAGAGGATTCACTTCACAGTCAGAAAGTGGCCACGCATTACAACAAACTCCAGGAGTGTGGCCTGGCAGAGCGCAATAGAAGCAGGATAGTCCACATGCGCAACTTCAACAACTGGTTGAAGAGTGTCCTTATAGGTGAGAAGCCTCTTAACATGTTTCAGGAGGCTGCCCATGTGGACCCTTGCTTGTTTGTGGTTTGGTTGGATGATCTCAGTTGAGTGGAAAGCCAAGCAGGGTCTGAGAGGAGGAGTTGTTCTGAGATCTGCGTGTTATTTCTCAGCGGAGATCTTGGACAAGGTGAGGGAAAGACAGAGAGAGGTGACTGTGCTGGACCTGGGCTGTGGAAAAGGAGGAGACCTTCTTAAATGGAAGAAAGGACGTATTGATAAACTTGTGTGTGCAGGTAACTAACGCAAACCTCTTCATACTTCATTGTCTTTATCTGTAAATTTTAAGGTCACCAGTATTAGGATCTCTCAGTGAGGATTTTTTTTCTTCACTAGTTTGTTTGTGCTTTTATAATGGGTATAAAGCCATACCTATTTAATATAGTTTAAAGCTCTTTTATTAGCGCACTGATTGCATGTCTAGACAAAGGATGCTAGGATGTTTAGGCAGTCTAGTCTGTTTAATGACTAGTCTGTAACCAATGTACTTTTTGTGAGAGCAGGTAAATAATATAGAAATGTGAGCAGTAATTATTTTGCAAAGTACTTACTAAAATAAAAATTAATAATTTGAAAGTTAATAAATAAACAACTATACTTTAAATAGCAATGTTATGATTCAGGAACTCTCTTATAGTATTTTCTACAAATAAAGAGGAAAAAAATATCTTGGCTGTGTCCGAAAGCTCTAAAACGCTGTCTTTGGGGGCAGCATTCCAAGGCAGGAGGGCATCAAGGCACGTCCTAATCCAAATTCTGCTTTACTTCCTGTCTCCAGAGATACCTTCTTCTGACTGCAGCATAGGTGCATCTTTCGATGCCTTTTTGTGTATTATAGTACAAAAAAATTAGCTTTTTCTATTTTGTTGTAGATCATTAAACTGATACTCTGCCTAAAAAGTCTGTTTGTTTCATAAGGTGCCTTCCTGCAAAAACGCAGCCTTTAAAGTCATTGCCTCATAAGGCAGCAAGTCAGCTGCCTAGGCTTTGGATGCAAATTCATTAAGTAATACCATTAAATTTTGCATGCATTGCAAAAACTATATACTTTCTTCAGTACTTTTTTCCAAATATAAAAAAAAAAATCTAAATATGAAATGAATAGGGCACCTTGTTTAATGACGAAAATAATTTTAGTTTTCATTAATGCAGTAATTTATCATTTGCTCACGGTCAAGATTGCCTAGTGTGAGTGCACCCTTTTTCTGCCACGTCCCACACACACACTCACCCCTCTACGCACTTGCCCATCAAGGGTTCTCTGAGTAGGTTATAATGGTATGGTCGAGGCTCTGGACTAGCATAACATTTTCTATAAAGAAAAACGTTAATGCCCTGGCAGTGGAAAATAGTTTTTAATGTTCAAAATCTGAAGATTTACTTAATTTTATTAAATTTTAATTAATTAATTTAATAATTTTATTATTATTATTATTACATAATAATGTGATTTAATAGCAGAAAATCATGTTTTTTAATTTAATTGTGATTAAAATGTTTGATCATTGCCCAGCATTGAAAATAAAGTAATTGATTTTCAAACACCGGTGGAGATATTATTCTTGCTGTAGTTTCTGCCGGTTGCTGGACATGCTGTGTGTCGTTGTGAAAGTAAAACTACTTTGTTTGTTATTCCAAAAGAGGACATAACTAGAAATCAGTGGTCAAGTATTTACAACACTGTTCCAGAACAGTTCCACCCAAATATTAGAATGTGTTCAGCCCAGCCTAGCTGTGCACAGACTATCAAGTATATCTCTGCAAGGACAGTCTGGTGCTTCTGACTTAAACTCTTTTCTTATTAAAAGAACCTGCTACTTACTATTTAAACATCAGTTTTGAGCAGTGTTTGTGGTTACTCTGATTACAAATGCAGACATGGTGTTATGTTTACGAGGCGCGATGCAACGCCGCACATGAAAAGGCATTAATAAGTCATTATAATCATAAATTATATCCCCAACGGTTGCTACACTACAAATGCCTCGTTTGTTGTTTATTGTTTTGGGGTCAAAGCATCGAGCTTCACGTTTTGGAAAGATGTGTAAAATTTCTGTCACATACTTGTGGTGTTTGGTCACAGTGCAGTGGATAGCTGGCCAATTAGAGCACACCTCGCTTTTTTTAGAATGAGCTTTGTACAAATCAACCTGTTTCAGGAGGTGGGGAGAAACAAAAATGTACAAGTATTTTTGCAACTTTGAACCTCATAAACACACTGCATTAAATCAAATACACAAAATAATGTGCTATTTAGAACGATCATATGACGCTTTGAAAATATTCCTGAAGGGACCTAATAATTATGATAATGAATTTTACACACCAACTGTCCAATTTTTTGTTAATAACAAAAGTTTTAAAACAAGTATCTGTCCCATAACTACAGCAGAATATACCAGACAAAATATTCTAACTTTGAATTTTGTTCTGGGATGTTATTTTTTGTTTAGGAAAAATCTTCCTAAAATAGAAAAAATCTGTAATACAAAAATGTACTTTTTTACAGAACCTTAAGGAGCTGGTATACTGTCAAAATTCAAGTAACAAAAACAATTATATTGGCTGACCATCTACTAATTTTTAGGTGTAAAGAGGGACTATGTGTATTGTATTTCTGTACTATTTTAAATGCCTTTGTATAGTAAACCATTTGTGTGTTTTCCGTCACAGATATCGCTGCTGTGTCCATCGAGCAGTGTCAGCAGCGCTATAATGACATGAGACGGAAGGGTCATCCAAACGATCGCACCTACTCAGCCGAGTTCATCACCTCAGACTGCAGCAGGGTACGAGCACTGCACAAATCACACACTTCACCTCTCCTTCATTTGTTAGATGCACTTGGCTCTTTGTCAGAAGGAAGATGAGTCAGTGTGCATCATTGAGCATGTGACAGTACAGGGTCGTATTCTCTCTGTCTGTCTTTCTCAGGAGCTGCTGTCTGAGAAGCTGAGAGACCCTGAGCAGCGGTTTGATGTGTGCAGCTGTCAGTTTGTGTATCATTATTCTTTTGAAAGCGAGCTGCAGGCTGACACCATGCTGAGAAACGCCTGTGAGAGACTCCGGCCGGGAGGATTCTTCATCGGAACCACTCCAGATGCATATGAGATGGTGTAAGATATCACACACACACTCTTACTGTGATATTGATATTTGTGACGCTGAAGCACAAAACCAGTATAAGTAACAAAAGTATATTTGTAGCAATAACCAAAAATACATTGTTTGGGTCAAAATTATACATTTTTATGCCAAAAACCACCAGGATATTAAGTAAAGATCATGTATACTTTGTAGATTGTCTTACTGTAAGGTATCAAGATGGTTGCGATGTTTGCACCCTCAGATTCCTCAGAGATATTGACCTATCCTAACAAACCATACGTCAATGGAAACTTATTAATCAGCTTTCAGATGATGTAAATATCAATTTCCAAAAATATACTTTTAGGACTGGTTTTGTTGTCCAGGGTCACATTTATTTTTGTTTAGAAAACAAAAAATCTTTCTCTTTCTAGAGAGGAAAACCTCATTCATATAGGTTATCCAAAGATGATATATGGTTGTTTCCACAATGTGTTTTAAAATTATGATCTCCTGATCCACAGGAAGCGTTTGGAGGCCTCGGACTCCAACAGCTTTGGAAATGAGGTGTTCAGGGTCACCTTCCAGAAGAAGGGAGACTACCCTCTGTTCGGCTGTCAGTATGACTTCAGTCTGGAGGGTGTTGTCAACGTCCCAGAGTTTCTGGTGTATTTCCCCCTGTTTGAGGAGTAAGTGTCTCATGGTGTCATCATGATAATTTTTTTCCTGGTGTGCCAGAAGAGGGCGCAATAGCTCCATAAATGTGCGTGGTAGTGTCGGACAAATTCTTGATTTCATTTCTGCTTTTACAAAATCCTTAATAACACATGCACTTTTAAAAAAGTGGAACTGTATGTAAGATTACAGATTCAAACAGACAAACACTTGACACGAAAACACTGGTACTGATCAACAAAGAAATACAAGATACTATGATAATGTATTTTACATTATTTCGATAACGCTTTACACTACTGTGTCATTTGTTAACGTTAGTCAATGTGTTTATTATACTGTTTATTAATCTTTGTGTATATTAGTTAATAGAAATACAGATGTTCATAGTTTTTTCATGTTAGTTCACAATGCGTTAACTAATGCTAACAAACACAACCTGTGATTTAAGTAATGCATTAATAAATGCTGAAATTAACATGAAATAAGATCAAGTGCTGTAGAAGTATTGTTAATTCTTAGTTTACGAACATTAACCAGTGTTAACTAGTAAACCTTTTTAAATTGTTACCATTAATTCTAATTGTATTATTATCAATTTTTTTATTTATTTTTTAAATATCTATATTTCTTTGTTCGTTTTTTTTGTTGTTGTTTGTTTTTTATAGAATGGCAAAAAAGTACAACATGCGTCTGGTTTACAAGAAAACCTTTAAAGAATTCTTCGAGGATAAAGTGAAGGATGAGAAGAATAAGGTTCTGATGCAGTGGATGCAGGCGCTGGAGGTTTGTGGCTCTGTTATTATTGTGGCTAGGACTGACACTAGCCTTTGATAATTAATGAATCCGTGCTGGTTATTTTCTCTGTTCATTCATTGTGCTTCACATTTTAATTATGGGAGCTACCATTCCCATCCATAATTTTACTGTACTTTTTTTTTAAATTGATTATTCTGCTCTGCAAATGCAAACACATTAACATATTTTGTCACTCTCAGTAAGAAATGGAGCCTCTCAGACTATGATCTGTTGTTTCCAGTCACAGTACACAATATATACAAGCTCATGCGCTATAGTAGTGCGTGTCTTCTATCTATCACTTGCTAATTTTACCCTTTCCCTTTCTGCATTTACATTTTTAAATGCTTTATGCTTATCAACATCACCTACAGATAATATAATGTCAGAGTGAGGTTTAATCGTCACTGTAAAATTGCTTAATCTTTCTTCCACACTACACAGTACCCCAAATCAAAATAGCTTTGAGTAATAATACACATTTGTTTTTCAGTTATTATTCAGTGCACATTATTCAACAGGAACAATTTCATTGCGTTAATAATAGTCATTTTAGGTGACCTTTCAGATGTATTAATTATAAAGCAGTTTATAAACTGCAATAACATTTATTAACAACTTATATATAATATATATATATATATATATATATTTATAATATTTTCTCTAAAACTTCATTTATGTGAAAACAAGATAAGACACCTACAATTCTGGAAAATTGAATTTGAAATTATAAATGCAGGAAGTGTGACTTTGGGGAAAGTGGAGGGGAATCCCTCTTTTAGGTGATCAGAGGGGATTGTGTATGGGGGAGGGTAGTTTTTAGACTTGTTTTATTATTAGCTCACCTATATGTTCAGTCAGTGTATTTTATTCAATTTTACAACGGTTCAGCCTAATTTAGTTGCCCAGAATGTTACACACAGCACAATATTGTTTTAGTTTCTTAATATTTTTATGTAATATACACAAATATTTACCAAGATATTTTGTGTGCATGATTTAAAAAAAACGTTCTATGCATGAAAAGGAGTGCATGTAGCGGGTGTGGCCTTAATAACCCTGCTGTGTGCATGAGATTGAGCAATTTTTAGTCTAGAAATTAAACCAATATTGCATTAAATCTAGTTGTTATAACCAAGCTTATGCTGCAAGAGCTTTTTTTCTCAGCTACATTTAAACTCCTAGTTCCTGCAATTTTTATAATTTCCAGTTAATTCCCATAAATTCCTGTTAATTCCCATGGAAAGTTTCCAGTCTTAAAAATCCCTGGAATTTTGCAACCCTACATAGCACAGAGAGGACACATGTGGCATTTTTTTTGCCAAGGTGGCATTAATGCTTCTCATAATAACAATGTTATGAGACTATATAGAGACTATAAATGTAATAATTTAAATGGGGCTGGGTGATTTGGCCTAAAATTATTATCTCGATTAATTGAAAATTTTAACTCTATTATGATTAATGAACGATTATTTTATTTATTTATTTATTTTGCCCTCACAGTTCACTGACAAATCTTGTACAGTAAATATGCTTACATATTACAAGTGAGAGATTGTTGAACGAAGGGCGCAATACTTGATTTTAAAATAATTGAAGGAAACACAATAGATCTTCTATATATGATTATTTATTAAACATCAGTGTTGAACAACTGAAATTAAAGCACACATTGCCTGAAACACTTTGTTCTTATATAAAAAAAACTAAAAATAACAAAATAATTTTCAATGTTTTTCTTAGTAAAATTAGAAAACAAGCAGTATCTCTTTCAAATAAAATAACTCTTGTATATCCTGTAAATAATATTTAAACAGTGCATTTCTTGCATCTTCTTTAAAGAAATATTTTAATGTGCAATGTATCAATGCAAACAACAGATTGTTGTAATGAAAATAGAACTAGTGATCATGTCATGTCACTTCATGAACATGAATTTAGTCAAAGGTCTTACTAAGAACCTGAAAAAGTTAACATGCTCATGTTTCTGTCTAAATGAGGTGTTTAAACCTGCTTCGCTCCACTGTAGCCAATGGAGTCATATCCTTTGCGATGTATAGAGACTGGAACTGCCTAGCAGAAGCCCCTCCCATGACGCAAATTTGCGTTTACTGTGAAGCGCATTTCAAGCGTGAATGAAGCGAGTAAACCAAAAATGTTCAAGCCTCCAATGCGTGATTTATTCGTACTTTAGAAATGAAACTGAGCATGTCACTGTCTTTGTGACTGAATCTTTTATTCAATCGATTCAAACAGCTAATTCATTTAGGAGCAAAGCAAGCAACTCTTTTTATGAATTGGCCACTGAATCATTCACTCACTAGATTTGTGCAAAAGCAGTAATTTGTTCATTAACGTAACAGTGCTGTGACAGATTATATATGACTTGATAGACAATTGCATATTGCTAAAAAGACACTTAATACTAACTTTTGTTCAAAAATATTACATTTCACATTTGCAAATGCTTTATAATCATTAAAAAGCTGTCACTCATCTTCCATTTTAATGAATGAAGCTCTCTGAATCTATTATTCTAGTATACGGATACCTTTGATTAGTCCTGTAAGTGTGTCTAACTACTTTGCTGCATTGTGACTGACATTTTCAATCAGATTGACTGTATCCACACGCGCCCAGATCCTCAATCAAATAAAGCTGTCATAACTGCATATTAGCACAAATTTAACAGTCCTTGAGCCTCTTTCCCGTCTGAGAAATCTCTCTCAGAATCAGCTGTGATCCCATTAGCCTCCCATTGCTAACGTGAACATGACTGCTCTAGAAAAGCCGAGAAAAATACCCTGATTTTTGATCCTGAGCCAGATCTTCTCCCCTTTTTTAAAATCTTTATTCCTTTCTTCTGCTTCTGTAAAAGATATCACCAGCTAGCTCGATAAGTTGGACTAAAAAGCCTGTGGACATGATTCAGAATCTCATGGACACCTGAATGGGCTAATTTGACTCTCTTAGCAGCCAGCCGTTGGCCACGCACACACTCTGAAGTGTCAGATAAACACTTATTTATTAAGTTTATATACGGGATTGAACACCCTAAATTACAGTTTCATGTGTAGAGAACAGAACTCACTCAGAGACTGCGATGACTGACACTATAATAACCATAGCAACAGTATGGCTTCTCAACCATTTTGTATCCGCTATTTTTAACCAAAGCAATGTTACTGTGACCGAAGACTCGTTATATTTTAACTAAACTCCTGTCAACATAGCTGTTGGGTGTTTGGTTTTGTAGTTTTGTATTTGTGTTTAAGGTTTTAGAAAACGAGTGACAGTTTGAAAAAATTAGTTTTTGAGCTTGGCTTATAAAGCGATTCAGTTTACAAAGTAATAAATATACTGTATTTAAATTACTAAATTACTGTATTTATGAGGATACTCGCAAATACCAGCATTTTGGCCTATGTTATATTCCACACCCACCCGCTACACACTGCCAGGAGTGACAACCACATTTAAATGCGGAAGTAAGTCCCATAAACGATCATTTCATGTGTGTACAGAGCACAAGTCACTCCCTTTTGTTACCATAGCAACATTTTGGTCTTAGCTCATAAAACCAGGCACTTTATGAAGTTAATAAAGTGGTCTGTTGTGGATATGCCAAATCATTTTTATTTCTTTATTATAATTTTTTTTTTATTTTATAAAATTAAGCATTTGTGTTCTTTTCGTTTCTATTATTATTATTACAATTTTTTTCCTTATTACTTTTTTGTTTGATATTGTTTTTTTGTATCAAGGTCTGGCAAAATCGACACTTTACTGCAGGGCCATGTAAGCACCACTAGCCCAGTGTCAAAATGTGCTAAGTAAAGACTTTTTCCCCTCTGTTGTTTTGTAGCATCTCGCGTGAAGATGAAGCATATTTTAATGATTATTTTTCTATGTTTAAATACGTCATTATCATCTAGTTGTTCAGTTCAGGTTGTCACTACCTGTATTTTAGTGAATCATGATTATCTGTACGGTGTTTTTCACAGATTTATGGTATGTTCACAAACGTGAATGTACTTTTTCACATGAGAAGAGCACACACAAAACCAATAAAAAAAATGTAATTTGCACCGGGCGTTAAAAATGACATGGAATATGCAACACATTTGCCGTGCAAGTAAAAAAATGGGTCCCACTTTATATTGAGTGTCCCTAATACTTGTGTACTTACATAGTAACTAGATGTCTATCTACAGTAGGTGGACAACGAAAATGTCACCTACCGCCGCGTGTACCGCCGCGGCAAAATCCCGGATTTAAATTTAATTCAGTCGCGTGTTAAAGTC